>JAHWXV010286308.1:0-12283 GCA_024586415.1 Phrixothrix hirtus | reverse complement strand
CGACTGTTGTTAGTTCCTATGATAGCTCAGTGGTTAGAGCATTGGCGCGTAAAGCCAAAGGTCCTGGGATCGAACCCCAGTCAGGGAATGAATTTTTCTAGATCTTTTTAATATCTAAAAATATATATATAAATCTTTATAATTATATTAATTTGAGGACAAAGTAATTTCCCTTTATATATATATATATATATACACATACATACTCAGTGACATAGAAATTGCAACACTAAGGAGTTGGAATTTCCGGATGAAATTTGGCAGAAATATTCATCTATGTTATAGTAATGGACGATCAAAATTTGAGAGGAAAATCTTTATTAGTTAAAAAAAATTTTATAACAATTGTTAATAATGTGTGGTGCGGCCCCTCTAATTTACACATTCATTTACACGTCGAGGCATTGATTGAATAAGGTGGTTTATCTCGTCTTAGGGTATTACCTTCCATGCGAGCTGCACCGTATGTCTCATGGCCTCCAAAGTCAAAGGAGGACCCTACAAATTTCGCAGCCTTCTTCCCTTAATGTCCCATATATGTTCAGTGGGAGAAAGATCTGGAGACCTAGGAGACCAGGGCAAAAAATGACTCTGGGCCTACTCAATGAAGTTCAAGGAAAACCTTACTACATGTGAACATGCATTATCTTGCTGGAATAATGGATCTTCGAGCTCTTGTACGTATGGTAGAGGATATGTTCCAACCACCTCCGAAATATACCGTCGTGATGTCATATTGCCTCGAATTAACAACAAAGGAGACATGTGTAATCACACCGCAAACCAAAACACCCACAGTGCGGTGCGCGTGCCTCTCAACTGTAAATCAAGGAATCCGTCGTTCACTCCGTCTTCTCCTGACTCTGATACCACCGTTGTGCAAAATCTAGAGTCGTCACTAAAGACAACACGACATTCAAGATCCCAATGGGATCGTTTATTGCACCATTGTAACCGTTGGTGACAATGTTCTGCAGTCAAAGGAAGCACTTAGTTGCGGACGATTTGATGTTAACTCGAAACTTCGGAATCGGCGATAAACTATTCTAAGGGTTACAACGGAACCTTCTTCGCCAAACTATTGGTCACCAACTGCCCGAGTAGTGGCAAATCGACCTCTAAATGCCAGTTGTCATAAGCGGCGATCTTGACACTCATTCGTTCTTCTTGAAGCTCCGGTTCCCCTTTTACCATGTTCCTGGCAATTTTCAAACCATAGGAATTTCCTCAAATGAAAAGCCAGCTTCGCACAAACCAATAATTAAACCTCTGTCAAATTCGCTTAATTGAAAGTAATATCCTCATCGCCATACTCCAGGCATGATCAAACAAACAAAACAGGTTAACAAAAGAACAACCAAAATAATGTTAATTAGCAATGAAAAAGAGCAACAAAACGTACGAAAAACACAAAACGAGAAAGTTAGCAGAGAATTAGAACAACTGTTAAATCTGAAGTTATCACATTACCAGTTGATCTCAAAATTTAATCAATTATTACAAATCTACCAGCTTTGAGTAAGAAATTGCTACTCCTTCTTGGTATTGCAATCTCTATGTCACTGAATATATTAATGATAATGAAATCTTAAGTAAACCTTTGGCTTTACGTCAATAATTGAATTATTAAATCAAATTAATCGTTTAAAATATCACTGTAGGTCAGAAACCAAAGAAAAATCTAAACAACGGGTTTTTAGCCACGGAGTACTCCAAAGAATGCAAAACCGTAACATCAGCTAGAAATCCTTAGCGACTATTTTTCGGGATGATTATAGTAGCATAATACAGATCGACTATTTTAAAAATGAGAAAACTATAATTGGAGAATATTAGGCTGTTATGATACTGAACTAAAGCAGAAAAGCCCACCCTCAGCAAAGAAGGTGTTCCTTCATCAGTGATAACCCGCCAACTCACTAATCCAGAATTGTCTTATTATAATTACATTAACTTCGCATACATTACTTCCAAATGCAGCTTTTCGCCAAATTTAAAAAAGTACCTCGCTAGAAAAAAATTCACAGCAGATTTTAAAGTTATAGCAAGATCTGAAGCTTATTTTGAAAGTAAATATGAAACGTTCCATACTGAAGACCATTTGACTATGTGAACAGCGTTGGAATAACTTATCTTAAAATGAGGCTACTTTGAAAAATAAAAAGAAAAGTTTGGTTTTACTATTTTTTTTACTAAATAATGAATTTTTTTTTCGTATACAAAAGGGGAAACTTTAATATTCAAGTGCTTGCTTATATATGGAACATATTATTGCCGCTTCTGATGCCCTGGCATATCATCTTCCTTCCACATTCTGAATATTAATCTAACCACTCTATCACGCAGTGCATCACCGTTAAGTTTCAAAGTGGTTATCACATTTTTCATGTAGGTTGCCTGTTGCTTACTGTTCTCCTACTGCACAGGAATGACTTTCGCACACTAAAGTGGGTGAAACCACTCTTATTCCTAAGAACCCTCTGCTGCACGCAACTTCCGGTCGACCCATTAGGAACCAATCTTTACAGACCGACTCCTCCGAGAAAGGCCCGATGATGAAATGAATACTTAGAAAGTGACTTGAGATATCCGTCTTGGCTAGGTGTCAACATTAGGTTAGATTAGAAAGGACAAGTCTTCAGATGTGAATATTGGTAGATGGTGTAACAGTAAACTTCGTTTATCCTAAAATCTTGGTTTCCTCTTCTGTCCAACACTTTATTAGATTTATTTATTTGGTACCAAGTGTTTCCTATATCAGTCATGTTAAGATTCTTATTTTTACAATTTTAAAATTCCATGTCGAATTTGAATTATTTTATATTTATTCAACACGTTAAATAATAACTACCATAACAGAAATGACATAAATAATAGTTCACGTCTTACTTCGTAATTTAAGCTGATTCTAAATTGATTGTAAGTCGAAAGAAGAGAATTTACATTTTGTAAACTTTAGATAATGCGTAAATTATTCATGTTTATTTCATAAATACAAAGTGTAACTTCATATAACATTCTTGTGCTAAGATGTAAGTAGTAACCGCCCGTGGATTGCAATTTTTCTTTGTCAAGGGTATGCAAGCTATAATACAAAATTATGATCATGCAAATTAATATTTCAAATTACCAATGGCGTTTGATTGCGTGTTCCAACCATTTCATTTACTTTCCTCTGTTGTGCGAATGAGAGTTGTGGTAATAAATTAAATATTTCTAGTCATTGGTCACAAATGCGAAATTATACTAACTCACATTTACATTTCGCCTAACAAATTTAATTTTCAAAGTATAAAAAATTTATTAGGTAATATATGGCAGTAATAAAAAAGGCACTTGCAGTAGTTAATAAGGATACTTAATTTTTTAAAGGTGATCTAAACAAGGAAGAACAAATTGCATTTTTAATGTTTGTGATTATTAAAATTAATTCCTGTTGCCAATTAATTAGTTCCTCAAAATGATACATTAATTATTTCCAACTAAATGCGGTATAAAACTAATTTCATGAACAATTACTATCTAATTGATTTTGTTACAAATCCATTTACTTGCAAACTATGTGCAATAAAATTTAACTGTAAATTACTACTGGTATTTGCAATATTCACATGGTTTTGTTTTTTGTACTTTAAATAGATCGATATAAAAGGCAAACATTCGAAAAGGATTTGTAAAGCGCAATTAACTTTGAAACTATTCAACCAATTTATGTCTTGTTAAACTTAAATATAATACCGGAAGTGTTCTTGTTCCTTTAAGTTAAGCAGGACTAATTAATGTTTTAATTTATAATTAAGATGGTATATTAAATATTTCACGCTTTTACGACAACCTTCATATAAAACATTTACTAGGTAAGCACATAAAATGCGTCTTAATTAAGTTTAGAACCATTGGCGAATGTTGAAAATAGAAATAAACCTTAATTACTATAAGGAAATTCGGAATATAGAATGAAATATTGTGGGATTAAAACTATTTGATGATGCCGGAGATGATTTAGAAATTAAATTTGTTGAGGTAAACGAAGACCAGCTGTTCAAGATATCCATTCTTTAGATAGGATAAAACTACATATATCATACCTTTATTAGGATAGTCTGCTCTTTGAAGCTGCCAAGGAAATAATAAATTGAAATTAAAATTAATTAATATTCGTAAAACTAAATATTGAACTAAAACAGCTAGGCAAGTACTTCCTACTACATCCTGATGAGCATTCAAAACTACAGCCGTATTATAAAGCATAGCAGAATAAATGTAATTTCTGTCTTGAATAACAATAAAGTAGAACAATTTACAATAAGAAGTACATATATATAACAAAATTTTTTTGTAAAAAAATAATTAGTTATATGTACCTAGAAAATGAAACTAAAGTTAACTCAATGCTATTTAACAAATACCTAAAGAACTGAGTTACAATTTTGCTTTCCAAGATACCCAATATTTAATTTAATATTCAAATTTTAACCAGGCAGTATATTCCAGAAAAGAACAAATTAAGCTTGGGTTAGGTCAAAGGAAATTAAGTTTATAATGTACCTATTACGACACAAAACCGATAAAACTTTGAGCTCAAAGGACCAAGTTTAGTTGTAATGAGGCCCTAACGATCAAGAACTGTACACTAATTTTTGCGCTAACGACAACCATCAACTAACTGCGACAATTTGTTACCAAAATTTTACTCCGTTTCATAACAGTACTAAGACCATTATAAACCTTAATAAACTTGTTGTAAAGCACCATCATGGCATTACTATGACAATCACAAAAATTCAGGAAATATATCAGAATGTGACAATTAACATAGCTGGTAAATGTATAAAACCAGTCGGAGCGCAAAGCATCTGCAATGTATACTAAATGTCCATGAGACACTTCCCATAAAGTAAATAAAAACGACAAGCAAAGGAATTGCTATGAAAACATAATTAAGTAGCCGTGATCAAACAGTGCTTTTCTAAAAAGATTGTGGTATCCTAAAGAGTTATTGATATGTCATTTGGTAAAGTATAAATATTAATAGAAACGGAAATAACCTTCCTCAAAAGATCTAGAAGCGTAACAAAACAACAATGGCCTTATAAATGACATACACGCTTCTATAGCTGAAATAGTCTTGAATGTGTGAATTTCAGAGGCGTAGGACAACAATCAGAATTTATTAAACTGACTAACAGAACTGAGACAGCTCAGACTGGTGTAGTGGTTAGTATATTTGCTTTTGCATCCAAGGGAAGTGGGGTTAACCCGATCGAGGTCGGAGAAAAATTTAAAAAGCACGCCTCTCTCTCGGATAAGAAAGTAAAATCGTAGTTCCCGTATCAATGTGGTGTTTGGCACGTTAAAAATCACTACTGATTCGGCAAAATTCTAGTAGGCATGCGAAATGACTATATAACAGTTCTAGCCTAAAAGGGCCAAGGGAAATTCCGCATCCCGAACCCTCAGCCACAAAAACAAACAAACAGAACTGAACTTTTATTTCTGAGATTATTTATGTTTCTGTTTTAATTAGATTGAATGCGATCGACCCGTAATTAAAATAAATTTGGTATCCCCAACGTATAGTAATTGATAAATAACGGCAACAAGCTCAGAATTTCAAATAACCTCAAATGAAATTTATTAATCAACTTATATAAATTATAATCAATGCACAATTTGTTTTAATATATTTATTTAATAGCAACTAGAAAACAGTACTATTGTCTTATGTGTTACATGTTTAAAGCAACAACGATTACATAATATTATAAGTGTATACGACGCTAACGCTCTAACTTCACCACGACACATAAAAAGATATAATAATTAGAATAAAGATGTAGATCCGTAATTGACCCGTATGATTCAATAATACTAGTCGAACTACATGTGTTTTAACCCGGAAAAAAGAAGAAAGCGCCTTTGGTTGTATTTACAAAATTCTATACAAAACATATATTATATAAGTAAATCAAGGACGCGTTCAACGAAAACGAAGTTAAAATTAAAAAATTGTAGTCTATCAACAAAAATAGTTTTTATTTTAGATGTTAAATGAACAGCCAGAGTTTTGGTTAATGAACCAAATTAATTGTTTTAGAACAAATTAAATGGTTAGATATATCTTCAGGCTTAATCTTGGTGATATAATTTAATTTCAGGCTGATACAGAGTAAAAAGTTGGTTTATATATGATTTTAAATTTTGAAATGTCGCGGTTTATTCATTACTATTCGATATAAGTCTTCTACAAATTGCTTAAAATATAAAGGGAAACTTTCTTTCCGGCCCAAAGAATACTGCTTTATCGGAGAGCATCACTCTATTGCTCATCCTATTTTCTTATTTTTAAGTTCGCGATTGACAGATTTTCTCCAGGCGAAACTTCAGCAATCCTTACAACCGTGCTCAAAGTGTAAAATAATGAAATATAGTTTAGTTTGCAAATTTGTACAATCCTAATCATCTTTTTTGTATGTTAGGATTATACGTTTTAGGAGTATAATTTAACAAATAGAATTGTAAATCTAATTAACGCAATTTTAAATTTTGCATGAACTTGTCAAAAGTGCGAATTTAAAATGATGGACCCTAACGCAGATTCACGACAGGACTAAGAAATTTTGGCTTCGTTAACCTTCCAGTGGACCTATCCTGTTACCAGAATAGAACAGAACGTTTGTTCAATTCCAATCACTGTTTTAAACATAAATTATTAGTTAACAATATTTCTTTTTTAATCCAGTTGTTTGAGTTGAATACCTCTAAAGTTAATCAATGCCCATGTCTTATCTGTTATTTGAATGTTCCAATTGTATACATACAGGGTGTTGCAGATGATATGACATTCCTTTCAGGGGGTGAAAGGTGATTCTACAGACACCACAATAAGCATTAAATTAAAAACAATGCGAATACCAGAAAGTCCTTTTTTTCTAATTATGTACTACGAGCCGCCTATTAAGACTAAAACTGTTAAATCATTCATAAAGTTATAACTAAACTACCTAACAGTATCAAATTACAGTAACATCCGCTTTTACAGCTGTAGTAGGCACATTTCGATTTGTTTGCCCTAATAAAAAATAGCTTGCTTTTTTATACAATTGAAAGAATTTAGAAATAATGTATAGAATTATTTTAACAATTGTAAATAAATTATTAATGAATAACTGATAATAATAAAAATGTACTAAGACAATGTATTTTAATGTAAAGGCAACTTAAGCAATTATTTATTGACATTTTTTAATTTTACACCTAAAAATAGATTTTCATTTCTAAAATTTGTGATATCATCCTATACTTAAAAATAAAAGTACTTTAAACAGTTTCTTACAATACCTAAATAAAAATTAGGTTTATACTGTCCCGATTTATATTATTATTGGCGAGACCCTCTTTTTTTAGGCAAGTAAAACGTGTTATAGGCTATTTGTTGAGAAATATTTGTTTTATTATTTAAGCTGTTTGCCAATTTTAATATTTTTACAAGGAACAAAATGGATTTTGCAAAATCTACCGTTAAAATAGCTTCATAAAAGATGTTCAAATAAATTACCGTTGTTCTGCGCACATAATTGAGCACCATGTATGATGGATGTGTAGATTTTACCAAATAAACTGATATATACATGAATTTTATATATACTATACGTAACTTAGCTTTCAAGACTGTCTTGTGTTATATTTTCTTCGGGTAATTAATTACTCAAATCATTAATTAGATTGGTTGAAAGATTTCAACTACATTACTACAAAATTCCTTTAGTATCATTTTTTTAAACTGTCTTCGAATCTACAAATAATTCAGAATATTTAAATATTTTTATTCGAATACAGATTTATTTAATTTTTCGTTTTACAGCTTTTAAATCCATATTGATTGAATCATACCTATGTAGGTACTTCATTATTACGAACTTGCATAATTTTATTAAAATAAAAGCGCCATTCAGTTAAATACGGTGCAAGTGTGCAAAATACATCACGCAATTACATTAAGCCCTTTAGATATTTTTTGAAACTTTTCATTTCGTCGTACAAAATTATAATTTGATATTTAGTGTTTATTATTAAAACACCCGCTAGAATGATACCCATTTAGTAACTGTGCAGCAAATCGTCACATCACTGTGTTATTCGTTCCTTCAATAAAATTTCCGCAAATAAAATTAGAAAGAAATCGATAATAACCAAATTTAATAAAGATAATCTACCGACTCGTCAAGAAAAAATAAAGATTTGATTATTAAAAGTATTTAATTAAATAGAAATTAAGATTATACAGTCTAATAAATAAAATAATTGAAATAAATAAATGTTAAATTCACAGAAATTAGTCAAAATTATTTATTAGATGATTAAATAGAAATAAATTCTTACAATTAGATAAGGAAGGCATAATTCAAATATTATTTCTTTTCAGATTATACTTACATAGACATCTAGGGATAAAATTAGAAACTAATTTTAAGTGAAATGTAAATTACAATAGTTAAAAGCAGACTATTATAACAATTACAGAAACCTACAATAGAAAATTCTAGAATGATTTTACATTAGTTTGAAAAGCTTTCATCGAACATTAAATATTTGGAGAAGGATGTTATCTATGCTAAATACTAAGAATTCAAGATAATTTAGGCTATCAATAGGTAAGCAAATGCATTCAAAGTTTATAACTTATCTCGTTCTCAAATTAACCATAAACTTGCACCTAAAAACTTATTACTAACTTCGATAAGGACAATTCAACCAAAACTAGTATAACGCATAAACCTCATACGTACCTCATAAAGACGGCTTATACGATTTCTTAAGGACTATTCAAAGTAATCGATGGGTAGAAGTTTATCGTGAAACATGGACAATTCGGCTCTAGAATGAACAACACAAATCCTATGTAGCCCACAAAGACAGCTTATGCGGTTTCTTAAGGAATACTCGAAGGAATCAACATTATAAAACATGGATAATTCGCCTTTAGAATGAACAATTTAACTCCCAGTATCCAAGGCAGGGAATTTTTTGGTCTTAAATGCAAATACCATACGTATAAATATTAATTAACTCACCCTAATATAAGTCCGTATGAGCATGCACTTTTAAAATAACTAAACTCTATTTTGAAATGCAAAAATGTTTAAAGCATGATGAAACTTCAACAACTATTAACTGCACAAAATAGAATGAATGTAAATAGTAGAATGTACGAGTAGATTTAAGAGCATACAATGGAACGTAGAATAGATATTTGTGAATATATGATCGTTGAATATTGATTTTAAAAAATGGGTGTAATTAAATTATAATGCAAAGGCTGATTATATAAAGCCGTAACAAGTAATATATAAGTACAACCCAGCTATTCGCAATAATACACAAGTACGTTCAAAATTATAGCCAAATATTAGCACGATTAGAAAGCCCCAAAAATAATAAGAAGTCTCTTCCAAAGTAAATCACTAACCCGCGACCGATCTTTAACTGTAGCATAGCCGTTAGACAGAATATCTGAATAAATACACAGCGGTACAATAGCTATAACTAATAAGTCGTTATAACTGACGTAAATCTTCATAATTCCGTTTATCAAGATATCGGTTAATTGTTTTGTTTACATCTGCCTGTTTCAAAAGTTAAAAGAAATACGTATTACTTTTTATTGAAACGTTTCGTAGTAATCAGCACTTCTTGTCGTATTTGAAAGTATTCGTGATCGACTCGTCACTATTAAAGAAAAGACTTTTTGGTATTTGTATTGCTTTTAATATTACGCTTATGATTGTGCCCGTAGGATTTGCTTTCACCCCCTAAAAGGAATGCCATATTACCTGAAACACCCTGTATATTGAATTGTACAATACTAGTACCTTCTTCCAATTGGGCTTTCTAATTTACAGTTAACAAGTCAACTTTATGTAATTTAATCTTTGTTACAGTTCCAATAATTGTAATTTGTTTGCCTACTTAAACTAATATTTTATTCAAAGCATTTGCAATCATTTTATAAAATTGGAATTTCTTAGAACCATGGTTGTTCGAATTAACAAAGTTATTAATATTGTAATTATTTATCTAGCATATACCTAGAAAGTTTTTTAGACAATAGGATTTCAAACAATGAATGCTTTTTAAATTCATTCCGGTTAACCAAGATTCTAAACATTATTATTGAAAAGGTGTTTCAATAATTATTTAAGCGAGGCCCAGTATGAATCACGTTATTAGTCTCGCAATGTCTATCTGTCTGTCATTATATATTTACCAGAAAATACTACTGCACGGATGGGGCTGCAAGTTTAGAGCCGTAGTAGAATACTATATAGTTTTCTTAGTATAATGAACAATTTTTAATCTAGAATAGGTTATACTATAGTTAAAAATATTGAAGTTACTGTTTAGTTAAAGGAAAAAACAAGGCCTATATTAAAGTAGTACTTAAATTTTACACATCATGTAATGGTGTTTTACTTAGTATCATACGACAGTCGTGCTCTTTCTATACCAAGTGGCGTTGTCATAATTGCCCCTCATAATTGTAACAAAGTTCTTTATATTAATCGTATTCATATTTAATTAAATTTATATGTTTAGATTTTATCTTTCAGAATTTAATTTGATTAATGCATTAAATGTCAATGTATGCACTTTTATTTATTAACGACAACTTGATCTTATATTCAATGGAAAAGTTCCTTGAGGGATTAATTAATTTAATTAAATTTATAAGACAGATGTAGTAAGTTATTAATTTCTGATTACTCTTATTTATGACTTTGCTATTATTTATTTCTAATTACTGTCATATACAGATCTGCTTCTCTAGGTATAGATATGAGTAGATATGTTCTTTTTTCTTGTAGAAGATACTTTCATAGTTTTATTTAAATAAAGCGCCAAGGAACTACGTATTCTATTTTTATTAATCTGAACTGCAGATTCATTTTCATTTTGTTTTTATAGAACAATAACAAAAATAAATTATGTGAATAGAGAAAACTAGCTTATGACACAATATGCATCAAAAGTGTTGAATAAAAATAATTTTTCATAAAGTGAACAGCTTTTCCTATTTTGCCAAGATAAACATAAAATAAATGTAGAAGTATCAGAGTAGGACATTCCTCGGTTACCATCTCGTTATCGCCATTTTGGCGTTGTCGCTTTTTACTGGTCATTTTGTCGCCACTCATTTGTCTCAGTTGACATTTCTCAATTTTGTAATATAGAACAATAAGATAGGGCAATAATAAAAATGTTCATATTACCCACATGTTTAAAAGGACTCATGGTGAATAACAATAGTAATTTAACACTTTAGCAAACACAAATTATTTGTTTCCTTTTTAGTCCGGGAACATATTAAAACACATGAAGCAATGCAACGTAGATCTGCGCCATTCTCTGCTCAATTTTTAATAGAAATTTCTTTAAATGAAATTTTGTCACGTTTGGCACACAATTAATAATTAGACGTTATATGCTCTACAATACTTAAGCTGCTTCTAATTTAAGGCCCTATCATATTATGCTATCAAGTCTAGCGCTAAGAACCACTGCATGTGTCTACCACTATAAATTGGTATATGTAAAATAAATGAAAGCTAATATGCGGTGTGCAGAAGAGTGCAGACCGCATGATAGTTACGTTTACTGGAATTTCTGTGACAGGTAATAGCGATTGACTGTAATGCCAAAACAGACTCTTGTGGTAAGACCTTTTATTTAATCTCACATGGGAATGCCCCGAAGTGTTCCCCTCCGATTTTAATAAAATTTTGAATAGATTATTTAGATGAAAGTAAGAGACATATTTTTTTATACCTGCTATAAAGGCCGTTTAGGGGATAAAAAGCACCCTCAAAATTTCGCGTTTTTTGTTTTTCGCTAAATAATTCAAAAACTGAAATTGGTAGTAAAATAGCGTAAAGTGACACTACATATATTTTCTTACCTAATTTTACCCCAGCTATACAATTTCTTTTAAAATCCAACCCCAATTTAGTGGTTATTTCATAATATCGTGTTGCTTGCAGGCAAGGCAGCAAGAGATAATTTCTCTAATTAAGTTCGCTTATTGCGTAACTGGTTTATTTGATTCTGCAAGACAAACTAATTCCAGGGCTATGTTATGTAATACAGGCCTGAGAATTAGAAACCCTTATTTAATTTTATACTTTCATAACTTTACGGATTTCTACCTGAGTGTAGAAATACGAATTATTTGTTTTATTTTAATTTATAATTTTTGTGGGTCTTTCCACTGCGACATTTGTTTTAC
>JAHWXV010286298.1:0-16797 GCA_024586415.1 Phrixothrix hirtus | reverse complement strand
ATTTTGCGATTTTTTGAAAATAAAGTTTGTCATTTTTTTTCGAACACCTTGTATAAATTTGTAAAATTTCAATTAAGGTATTTGATGTATCATAGTTCGATAAATGAGTAAATAAAATTTTATTTGCTTAAGTTATTGCACTTATTAGAAATTTGGCTTCCTGTGGAACACTGTAGAAGCTTATGTTTGTAAATAAATTGAAATATTTCAAAAACGCGTAATGATAGAGAAAATTTTTTTAAACAAAGTCGCCTTAACATTAGCTCAGGAATACATATCAATAATAAAAATTACTATGTTCCATTTGAAATAAGGAAGTTCATGTTCATTTCCGGTATAACCGGAAGCAGTCGAAATCAGAAAATATTTTATATCGATTCCGCCTGACCTAAAACTCCAATGTGGAAAGTCTTGAATTTCAACTCCTATTAATTGTCCATATCCTTTTAACGAAATCCCGTCGTGGGATAATAAATATAAATAATTACAGGATATCTGTTGACATTACGAGCTCTGTCCATCTTTTTCTGACAAGCAACTAGTAAAACAATCAGCCATGTATAGCATAATAATAATAATCTACAGAACACATTTGAAGTTGATCCTAATTCACAACAAAAATTTTTAGTGTCTCTTTATTTATTTGTATAGTTAGGGCTGTATAAGGGTACCCTGGGCTAAAAGTTTCAACAAAAATACCTAACTTAGATTTTTTAACTTACTATTCGAATATGATGTTATATGATGAACATACCGTGTATTTTGCCTGTAATTTTACCCTAATATTCCCTAAGTTGACATGCCACTGGGATGATATATACATTAGTGCAAAGCTCTTGAAATATTAATATTTTCAGTTTTCATTTTTATCTATCTGCCCTTATTTTTGAAATATTTCGAAAAACGAATTTTCACCCCAATTTTGATAGCCAATTTTATCCCTTAAATAACTTTGGTTACCGTACAAAAATACGTGTCAATTATTTTTGCCTAGAGTACATGTACGCAAAGTTTCAAAAAATGAGAAATTCTAATTTGGTAAGGTTTCCTAGATAGTATTAGAATGATTTTTCCTCATGTCGGTTTTTAAATGACGTACCCTTATATTTAGAATGTTTATAACATTTATGTTTTGCTAATTTATGTTGAATTGCATTGTATAGTAAACACATTTTATACCTCTATGTATGTAAATGTTTGTTACTGTACAATCTAGGTACTGTGCACATGCTTCGTTGTGCACAGCCGCACGTAGTATGTGAAGTTTCACAGTTAGGGAATTAATATTAATGCCTTTCTAGATATATATATATATATCTAGAAAGGTATCGATAGTACAGTGAAAGTGCTTAAAAAATTAAATACATTAATTTAAAACTAACCAACACATATATTACCTAAAATAAATTCATTAGCAATTTTATTTAATTTCCTCTCAATTTTGTGATACAATTAGATATTTTAGAAAATTTGCCTACAGCAAATTCGCTTATTTATATATCTAACTAGTAGCGATCTCAAAAGTATTGATTCTATGATCTACTTGGTGATATGTTATATTTTTCTAATTTATTTTCTTTTTCGTAGAAAAAATATAGCACGAAACTCAAGGGTAAGACCAATTACGCACTCACGAAGTTTTCGCACTGGGTTATGCCTCATTCAATTTTTCTCTCGTTCATAATCCGTTCTTACCATGTTTGTTACATATTGTACTACTTTTGTTTACATCAGGAAATTGGTTTGTCAAATTTTCATAAGTGCACTAATACTTATTTTACAGTAATACATAAAATCATTTTAAGATGAATTGTTATGATTGTATTATTAATATTAAAGTGATACGGGTTGGTATTTGATGATTCACGACATATTTTTTATTGTTTTAGCAAGCATAATAAAATAGAAAATTCGTTAAATATGGCGATGTGATATCACTAAATATTTAATTTACATAAAGGTGGAAATTAAAGGTTATATTCATTGTTGATAACACTAATTTTATATTATTCTATTACGTAGTGGTAAAGTACTAATAAAAGGTGCTATTACGTATATGCATACATAATTAATCTAAATACTTTTCGGTTTAAATTCTCTTTCCGTAAATTAATAAAATATTAGAGGCCTGGTGTATTGGAAAACAGTTTAAAAACATATCGATTTATCCAGGTCACACATTTTTAATAAAATACCTTCAACAAACATGTCAAAGCAACCACAAGTGGAAAATAATGCAGGTATCAAAAAGTTTTTCCTTGCCTAATTATTTATAATTAATCCAAATTCAATATTTCACTGTTAATGCTGCAATGAGGAATAAAGACATTTTGGAATGTTGGCAATGTTAAAAGAAACAGAGTGTTAGTTTAAAAGAAAATTTTTAATGTGTATTAAAAATTAGTTCGAATATGTAAAAACAAATAAATTTGTGCTTCATCTTGTAGAATTATGCTATAATTTACAGAAAAATTACAGGTGACAGCAAATTTTGATTTTTGGAGATTTTATTTTCTGTAGCTAAGGAACGCTACGCTCTCTGTGCTTTAACTTTAAGTTAAACTTTTTAAGGTATGAACTAATAAGTATTGCCAGCAGATTACTGTATTCTTTCTTCAGGTTAGCATTCATATTTATTTTCACGGAAATGTAAATATTAGCCGTCTTATATTATTCAGCTAACTATAGAGAATTAATGAAAATCAGGCTTCGGTTTTATAATTATTTTAACAATTAACTAATCAGCATACCAAATTTATATTTTGCCAGGTAATATTCCTGGAATTAATTTGAGAATTTTAAAATATGTCCTTTTGAAAAAATTTAAATTAAAATCTTTATTTTGATTTTGACAAAACTTTTTGTCTATTAGCGTATATTATGTTGTATACCACAGGAAAGGGCATGAAATGCTGTAAAATGCTACTAGCCCTCTAACTTAATTAATAGAGCTTCTAGAGCAATTCAAAAATTTCCGTTTACAATATTTGGGCAAATTTTTGAAAACTTTATATAGCTGTTACTCAAAAACAAGGTGACATATCTAGATGCAATTTGGTATTTTCCAACTCTACACACCTGTGCAAAATTTTATGAAATATGGGATGGTGAGGTAAATTTTGTTTTAAAATTGTGTTGATTTGGCTTGAAACAATCCTTCAATAGATCGAAGCATACGCTCTGCCTAATGGCAGTCGCCGAGACCTTGTGTCGCGTATTCCCAATTATGATTATTTACATGATCATATTTCAAATTTATGTATAAATTCTTAATACATGTAACTAACTAAAAAGATAAGAATTGGTAACCCATCATTTATATAATGAATTAATTTATAAAATAAGTAAAATTGATTAATAAATATGAAGTATAAAAATCTTTTCTTAAGTAATAATAAATGAATTAATAAAATGTTATAAGCAATCAATTTAAAATATGTAATTAAAAATCATTTAATTCTAAGGTTGAAAATATTTAATTAATAAGTTAATTCTATTGAGGCCATCTAGTATTTAAGAATAAAATGAATTGTTAATGTTAAATAGAAAACTGTAATATTTAACTAAAATTGTAAACAAACCAACTAGGAAAACATAACCCCACACATATATGGGATACACATTCACATTTTATGTTCAAATTAAATATTCATACACCTTATCTAACAATTTACTGTTAGACGATAAGAAAGTAGTATAAATACCACAATTATAAGCAGGAAAATTTAGAACATTCTAGTTCTGAAAAGCCTTACCTCTTAATAATCATTTATCCTCCGATTCACAAATATTTTGCCAATTCTCATTATTAAATACTGTTAGAGAATAAATCTGAGACGTTTTTCTGAATCGATATCTCTAGTAGAATCTTTTGGACCTAGTGTGATCCTACGAGTTACAATAGGGCTTCGCCCTCCCCTGCCCGATTCGAACCTCGTTATAAATGCTGACACCTGGACGTTTTTCAATTATCATTAATTTTAGCTAGTATAATCGATAAAGACAATGTTTGTATGGGAATGGACGTTTTTCATTTGCCCGACAAACACTACCAAGTCCTTGGAAGTAGTCTAAAAAGGCATCTGGACGTATTTCTACACCTTTTTCTAAGTTACAATATAGAATTAACTGCCTTCGTTACAAATATTAATTTACATTACCTAGTCTGACCCCTATCTATTTGCTTAATTTTCATTGATATAAATTGCATGACACAAACAATTGATACGCACAGAACAACATACCGATTGTGAATGTTAAATCACTATGTAGAATACTGAGTAGTATGATATGTAAATAGTTGTATAGATGTATAAAAATGCATGTTTGTTTATTTGAGTCGAACGACTAACCTAGAATTTGCCTAATATACAGGCAGGAATAAAATATATAGATTCCGTATTATACAATTATGCTCGAAAATACAATTCCGTCAAACCTTTGCCTTTTTTTAACAAGCAACTTCAAATTCACCCATAAACCTCCGACTAAAAACAAGCTAGCCGAAGGCCAATTGAACTAGAAATTAGTTCAACGCAAACGTATCTGATGCAAATCTTAACTCATAGAGATTAATAATTGAGTTATTCAACTCAAAGAAATTTTATTAACCGAAAGGTCATCGCAGTAGCTGAAAGAACTGTTTAGCTGTTTCAGAATCGCTTTGAAATACATTCAGACCAAGCAAGTAACTTTGAGCAGCCTTATTCTAAAGTCTCTGCCACCTGTTGAAAATATGCAATACCAGAACTACTGCTCTTCATTCACAGTCAGATGGAATGATATGAATCGAATAATGGGAATATATTTATCAAATGTTGTCTCAGATCATCAACGAGATTGAGGCCGATAGTTATATCTATTCTTGATGGCATATCAGTCAGCTGTAAACGAGACGACGGAGAGACTCCAGCTAGAATGTTGTTTGGGCGTGAAATTGAACTTAAATGTGATTTTGAGTTTGATGGAAAGACTAGATAGGAGGAGCTTTCTGGAAATACGTATCTCGAATGGCTACGAAAGAAACTATATTTTATTCAGGAGAATTCGCAATAACATCTAGATTGCCAGTGCGCGACTTAAATTCCATTACGATGTAAGTTTTAAAGCGAAAGGATTTCAATCCAGTGATCTGATTTGGTTGTACCAGCCTCAACGACGGCGAGGCATATCTCCCACGTTGCGAAGATCCTGTGAATGTCCTTATAAAGTTCTAAAATGAATCAGTGACATAATGTGTGGAATAATAAAATTGTTTAGAGGAAACTTAAAGTGGTTTACATGAATCGGTTAGTCCCTTACGCTGGGGTGAATGCAGAATCCGTATAACAAGAATGGAAGCAAAGAGCGAACCATGTTTCGTTAAATAAAGTAGAAGCTAAGAATAGTGAACAGTCATTCACTAAATTTATGTTAACCTATTCGGGATCCCACAAAGCGCGATTTGTTGTTATCATTGAAGAATACAGAAATCTTTTCGACGTACCCTAGCTGGTTGTGTTGCTGTAGACATCTGTAAGTCTTGTGGCATCGCAGTCCAATTTAAAGAGAGGTATGGTAGTGTAGATGACATACAGCAGCAAGGGCCAGAAATTTGGAAGGCATGTCACCTACTGCGTCGGCAACGTCAAGGAATGCGAAGCATTTACTACCTAGTGAAGAAAGCCTTGTTCCATCAAAATCCACGTTATTAAGCATGTGAAAAACATTATGGAACCTAAGAAAACCTTTGTGCTGATACTGGTAGAAAATTAGCCGTTCCAGCGCTCAGTTGTGGTCTAGACCAGCTTAACTGGCGCGTTGTATGTAATATATTAGAGATAGTGTTTCGAGACACCGGTATCAAAATCCTGCTGTGTAATTGAAATCCAAGAGGAACTCCACCAACGACGAAATCTGTAGACTGCCACTTCTTCAAAAGATGGGGCTCCACGAATTGATTGCAGATTGCGGTATTCGCAACCAAAGGTAGGACTATCGCAAGAACAAAGTCGGAGGTCGCTGTTACGGGACGTAACAGTCTTAAGGAGGGGGCAGTATAAGATAATTATAAATAATAACAATTTTGTAAAATAATTCGGAACATTACATAGAACTAAAATAAATGATTCAATTACAACAATAAATTTAAGGTCGCAGCTGTTAGTCATGGCATTGGTATTTATTATATCAACATTATGACTAATATTATTCTTTACTACTCTAGAGATTTTCTATATAAGTAGCGTTTAAGTTCCTTTAGTTTTAATTTTGCAAAGGATCTTGTGTTAAAAATTGTTACAAATAAATAGAAATATAATCGTTTATTAGTATACTGTAAAATAAATGTTTTATCGTAAGTTAAAAACGTATTAGTTTACCGACCTATACCATTTTCCCAAAATTTACAATCGGGTTTTAATCAAATATGTGTGTAGATATTTGATTTTCCAAACATATATTCCTAGTTTGCATTTATGAACATACTGACATTAAAATGTACAAGTATAAATAAATTTATTAAAAACACAAAACTGAACAAATAATTAAAATTAGACAAGCACCTAAAATTACATTACAGTATTTATTTAATATTGTTTATTGTTTAGTTTTTAACTATTTATTCAGTTTTATGCTTTTTTTTCACCGATTAAAGATCCTGTTCATAGTCTAGATATAACTGATGTTAACACAATTTCTTGTAACCAGTGTTTGATAATAGAGTGTACATTGTATGTTGAATTGTCAAAACGTTCTCTTAGGATACATTTTAAAGAGCATATGAATGATTGTCACAAAGCAATTATTACTTCGGAATTTCTAAATTTGCTATTCATTATATTTGAAATAGATATTCTTATGATTCATCATTTAATATCATATTGCTTTTTATCTAACCCTTTTGCTAATATAATGGTCACTGAAAACTTTTATTTAAATAAATTTAAATCATTAAAGAACATTAAAATTATGAATAAACAAGGTCCAGCTCTGTTTTACAAAGTTTATGTAGAAATTAGCCTTTATTTTGTTATTATTTAATAGCATCAAATTATTGTAATAAGTATTTACATTTAATATTTGTAAATTTCTCTTTTTATTTCAACAAAATAAAATTAGTTTTTATAATTTCACGTTCTTTTTAATTTCTATCTGCGTTCATTATGTTTTTATGTTTAATTTTAGTTTGTAATATGAATTCAATTTTTTCTTTTCGGTAAGTAAATTGTGATTAATTGTATTCATTTTTTCTTCAAATTCTTAATTGTTAGTTGTGAAGATGGTATTACTTTTATAATTTGATTACCGAAACACTTGTCAAATTTATAATCAAGTTAGTTTCGATGAAAACTTTTTATGAATGCTTCATTAATGTTAATATAGATGTTTTGTTTAATTCTATTGTATAATGTACATACATATAATGTAACGTATAATGTAAAATTCTGTGTATAAAGTTGGTTCGCTAGTCAAGATTGAACAGTGAAAGATAAAAGTAAAACAACGCAGTCGCAGTTATGTACATTCAAGCATCACAACTGCATTATCATCTTAAGGTTTAAATTGGCGTACACGCTTGCTGTTTTCACTTGAAATTTTTACAGATTCTCTGGAGGTACTAGTAATATATAGGAATATAAAATAAGCCACTGGTATTATTAGTAAATGTTTTGATAATAATGTAACTGATCGAAAACGTTATTTTTTTCGAAGTGCTCTTACATTATTTATTAACGAAATAATTATGAGGCAGTAACCTAGGAGACCCATTTGGTATGTGTCTTGTACCTCAAAACAATTTATATTTATCCAACGCGTTTCAATAGCCATTCGAAGCGATTTAAATTTGAAATGTTCGCGTGTACTTCACAAAAAGTAAGCGTCAAACCAAACTTTAAGGTAAAGGTTGTTGGAGATCCATAGCGAAAATTTAAATGTTTACCTTCTGTTATATAAATAGCCCGGCTGAAATTAAATTTATAATTAGGCGCTAACTTTGTTTTAAAAGAAAAATAGTGGATTCTTTTGAATAATTAAATTTATTAGTAAATTTAGACCATTATTGGGTATAAACTTTAGAATTTAAATTTTCGCAACACAATGTGGTAATTAAACAGCTATGTCTCATTCTCAAAGAGCTTTATAAAAACTTTTAATTAAGTTTAGAAAGTTTTCCGAAAGTTAACGAAGGTATAAAGTGAAAGACGATGATTTTTAAATTTTTGAATAGGTATTTCTCGTTAACTTACTAATGAGAATTTTAATATTTTTATTCAAAAAATCAAAGATCGAAAATTTTAATAATAAAGTTTTTCATTAGTTTAATTAATTTGCTATCTGGAAAATTATCACAAGGTAATCTGGTTTAATGAAAAATAAATTTTTATGATAATGAATTCTTATATTATTCAAGCCAACATCCTGCCAGTAAATGTTTTTAAACATGAATTTTATGATTTCTTCTTAGGTATGCAATTTTTTTACGTCAGAGTGCTATTGACAGTTAGCAGAGAACTTATAATGTAATAAATAGCACTTAAATTTCATAAAAACGTATTAGGATGGTTAATTGTTTTTAATTACACGTACGGTCCCTAGGGTAGCGGTAGCTTCAGTCAGAAGGGATTTGGATGATGGATGATAGAATAAGCCACATTGTATTAGATTCTTTACACAACTTTAGTTACGATCGAATTCAATTACGATAATGAGCTTTTGTAGCTGTAAACGCATACTAAAGTAAATAGTTCAGTTGTTTATGTTCTTAACTGCACTACAATATGTCTTATTTTATATATAGTTTTCTAAAATATATACATACGAGTCTAAAATTCTGTAAAAATTATTAAAAAGTACGTCGAACTTGATTTTACATTATGCAGGGTATATAAAGAATAAGATGTATTGTGCTAATAGTACATATGTAATTCATTATACGTAAGAAAAAAGATTCTTATGTTCTATCCATCATGTTTAGAAGCGGTGTTTAATATAAACGCTTGCACATAACTGAATAAGGGATAAAAGAGTACTTTGAATTGAATTAAATGCTATTAAGTTATTTGAATATCTTTAATCACAAGTTATTTGCTTTAGTGTTAAACATGTTCTTATTCTACTATTAGCATTGTCTATATTATGTATTACAATTATAATTCGAATGAAAACATGGGGAACTTCTAATGGAGTTTCTATTGTGATAAGTGACGATAATTTAAATGTAAATTAACTGAATTAAACAAACCCCGAAGATTGAAGATATGATTAAGTTGACTGTGGAATAATCTAGTATTCTGTAGAAAACTTACTAAGAAACTTGAACATGTACGTTTGCTTGAGCGTTTGTGACAAGGAAATTTCCTTACATTTGAACAGAAGCAACCGTTTTTATTACTTTTGTCTAGATTTGCGAAACTGTAGAATCACTTTAGATTATTAAAAATTAGTTTGATTTAATAATATTCTTCCATTTTATATATATTTATGTTGTTGGATTGTTGTTTACTGTAGAAAAATAGAGATATGAAAAACAGTATTGATCCAATATCATCCACGTTTTTAATAAAAGTTTGTAGTTAGAACAAAATATTTAAAGCAAGGAATTTTTGAAAACCTATTGGAATGTCCCGTATTAACAATATCTTGCTTATTAATTTATTGCATGTTTAAAATAACAATTTTAAAAATGCATTGATATGTGAGCGTCTAGTTGAATGTTCTTAATACGATTGTAGTCATTCCTATCATTTACTGCTATAAAAGACGGTTTGTAATTTATATTAATAAGGAAATATAATCGTGACTATCTCAGATGTAAGAGTTTTTGTTGGCTCATGTATTCCACATGTGATTCAGGTAGCAAAATATTTTCTTTTACCTACTTTCATCCCATAATCGTAAATCAACCTACCATCTACACAAACACATATATTTTCGTTAGTTTTACACATTTTCTGCATTATTGTTAATCTAGGGTTATTACCAGTCTCAGGAAAATTTCCGTATTTTTTCAAACTTTTCCTAAAGCTTAGTTCATTGTTGTAGTAAAGGTTGAAAAATTCCAATTCACAATGATTTGTTTTCAACAAAATCCAGGTGCACATTAAAGTGTATTTAGGTTAATCAATAACGTGCGTTATCCATTAATGTCCTATTTACAAATTAAATTTCTTATCTTTTATGTAAAAGTTGTACCTTTATTCTTTTATACTTGATAATTTGTTGAATACAAAAAGTAGTCCCCCAATCTTCATCATTACAATAAGTAAACCTAACCGTAAAGAAGATTCACGTAATCATATTTTACTGATCATATGATTTTCTCTTTTATTCTTAAATCGTAAAATGGTAGCCTTATTTTACCGACTTTTTAATGTTAATGTTAATAATAATGTTTTTGCTACTAGCCAGCCTAGCATTATTTTTGAATCGCGAAGTTAGTCATTATTGACCTACTTGATAATGAAACCATGTTAAAGCAATAAAAAGATAGTAAGTTCCCCAATAAAATTTAGCGTTTAATTATTAAAATGTGATTACAGTAGCAGCTAATGGTTTCGTAATGGAGCCAGTTAAAGAAATAATTGGTTAATACATCATCAGGCTTAATATAATTAACATGTTATGTATATTCCACAGGGTATATTATGTTGGTTGTTATACTAATATACACATTCTTTCTACTGCATTCGTCTTTTATTTTAACTTTTGACTGTTTCGTAAAAGCTTTACATGTTAATTCATTAACTAAAATGTTTGATTAAAACAATTAATTTTTCAGTAATATAATGAATAAAGGGCACAACAATTTTTTAATATTATAAAAATTTAAAAAATGATAACTAACAACCAACAATACATCCTACTGAATATATACACCATGTTAATTATATTAAGTCTGATGATGTCTTAACTAATTATTTCTTTAATTGGTTCAGTTATGAAAACGTTAGAAGCTACTGTAATTACATTTTAATAAATAAACGCTAAATTTTGTTGGGAGACTCACTTTCCTTTTATTGGTTAAATATCACCTCAACTTTTACATCATTTAAAAATAACAAACCTGCCACCGAAACGTGGATTTATTCAAATACATTGAAATCCTGTTAACTTACAATTAGATCAATAATAAAAACTACAACTTTGAAGAAACTTTAACTTCACGACACATATACGTATAATTTAATTTTTGGCTACTTCATATTAAATAATGTAATACAGGGTCTCAACATTACCTTAACAGCAGACACATCGTAATATTCGCGACAAAAAGCGTTTATAAACTAAGTGTCTAAATTACATAGATTTCGAAATATTTGCAATTAAAGTGTTTAGCCCGCCCCTGCTTTTTAATTTGGTCTACTGTATTGAACAAAAAATGGCTGATCAACTATACATCTTTAAACAGTGCCGAAGCCGAATAAATGGCTTCGGTATGACGCATGCGATTTCATTAATGAATGTTCCCAGATATTATTCACAATACCCACTGATTACGGTTTAAAATAAAGTTTTTTCTTCCTTGAAAGTTCTAGTTATGTTAATTATGCAAGTTTATAAAATCATTTTTAATATGTATACAATTATATTACTGAAATATGGAGGCATTTTTTTAAATAACTTTCACTTTTACAAAGCCACAACATTAAATTTTTTTAATACATATCTTCATGTTAGTATTTGTACTTGTTTATCTTGTGTATAATTGAAATTTTGTGAAAATATAAAACGATAAATGAATTTTATTAAAATGGTGCGCAATTTATATTCAGTAAAAACTATGTTCATATAAATTAATGTAAATAAAACGTATGCCAATTTAAGATATTTAATACTAATGCGTAAATACTTATAATTAATAAGCAATAGCGTTTTACCACATACATTTAGATAATTTAAAGAAATACGTTCGACTACTTTTTATTAAAACAACTGGCGACCTTGACTCGAAAAAGTACTCTAACAGTAAAGGTAACATGATATTTTGTCAACAAAAACAAAGTTGTATTTATGTTTTTATGTAGGTTTCATGGTAAAGGATATTACAACTCTGTATCCATGATAGATTTTTACAGGAAAATTTACGAAAACCTTTTTTTACGTTACGTTAAACATTTCTGCAGATTTATGTTCACAAAAGGCTTGGGTACACGTGTGTTAAATAATCCTCTTTATATTGTGGATACCCTGTATTAATTTTGTATTTAATTTGTACCTTCATTTAATATAATTAAATTTTAGAACGTTTAACTAAATAGTTGGTATGTTTTAAAGAAATATGACAACATTGCTAAAATCAACATCTAGAATATGTTTAATAATTAATGGTTCAGTCGACCATTTTATACAATTTATTAACCGTTAAAGTCGTTGAAATTACCTTAAATTGAATAGATTTAACAACGAATAAAATTTTAAACATACAGAGTGTAACATAACTTGATGTAATAACCTCAGGAGGTGATACTTTAAGTAATTTTAACTCAAAAAGCCGTAATAAATCTTGGTAGTAAAAAACTAACCATTCTCTGCGGCGTATACAACCAGTTTATCCCTTTATCTCCGCCACTGGTTTATTCGTATTTATGTTAATTCGAATTTTTATTACAGTTTATTAAATAAGATGAATTTATTTTCTCTGCTTTTTAAGTTATTCAAAAAATTGTGGTATTTTCATGAAATTTCAACACCCTGTAGCTAGAAAATGACTAGTTTTACGACCATGATTTATTGAGATATTTTGGGTTAAAATTGTTCAAAGTATCATCTCCTGAAGTTATGAAACGAACTTATGTTACACCCGATATATTTAACTGTAAAAATGTGCAAAAACAACGGAACAACGAAAATTTAAATTAAAAAAAAGACAAATATTACCATGTGTACATGTCTCGGTACCTGTAGTTCTTCTATTTAGTTTTAAATCATTCGAGTTAGTGTTTTTTGCCTGAAGATATGCACATAGTACCACGACACTAGTGGTACTTAGTGCTTATCTACAATAGATATAAACGGTACGTCCATAACCAATCATATTAATTCTTGCAACGCCAGTATACAAAAAGGTGCTATTCCTATCTGCAAAAGTGCTGAGAAGGTTTTCGAAGGGTGTGTTGATTCTATTATTAACAAGGAATCCACGCTCTATTGATTGGCCAAAGCATACGGTTCAAGCAGAAATCAGTTGAAAATATTGGAAACGGTATCACTTGCTCTAATGGTACGAGTAGTAGATTAGATGAGTGATCTGAAATCTCCTGAACAATTTCTGCGTTTGTATTCCTACTGAGATCTTTTCCATCGCCATGTCAGACTTCCATTCGCCACCGTGTCGTTGTAGGGTTAATATATTGCCATCACTTTCGCCCAAAATGTATAGTGAGTATTTTTAATAGTGAAATATCGAGGTCACTGAAGTTAGGAAAGTTAGAAAATTTACCACTTCATAGAAATAAGGGTATACGAAACTGAATTCATTCCCAATTTATACTAAGTTTATGTTTAATGTTTACACATTATACATACATGTAATTTGTAAATACTTATTTCTAATTTTTATAAGTAACTAAATTATCTATATTAATTGTTTTACTAATAATCTTTATGTTACAGTATAACTTTCAGTGTACAAACGATACATTTATATTGAAGGCTTATCATAACCGTAATGTGCAGCTTTTGTGCACACAGAATTAGTGGCCACTGCAGTTCTCCTTTAGAAAATACAACGAAACTATCTGTAGCAGCAATAGGAAATTTACAGTATCAACCAGCACAATATACGAACAATCCATGAGACGTAATAAATTTATTACACGGTACACATTAAAATTTGACAAAAGTTGTAAAATTTTTTAATAATTTTAAATACATGTTTAAAATATATAATTTCTACTTCAATTATCAGTTATAGATTGTGATATTATTAATATTATAATTATGGTCATATTTTGAACGGTTTTTCTATAATATGAACATGTAAGTGATTCATTATTATTTATAACACTGCTATAATTACACACTACATTAAAATGGATTCCCATTCCTGTAAACTTATAAGTAACATTTCAAAGTCTACTTTCTAGCGGTTCTATAATCGCACATACGAAAAACAGCTCGCATCTCAAATCAGTCTTTTTAATGCTACCTACTATAATTACACACATAATACTACAGTAAGTTTTCTTTACTGTACAAATGATTTTTAAATTACCTCTTCTATGCTATTTCAATCATTTGAATGGATTTTCTCGTGTATGATTATCTAAATGATTTTTCAAACCATATTTCTGCTACAATTATAGTCATAAACTATACATTTCAATGTTTCTTCTGTATGAATGGGTTTTATTACAAGAGTCGAAAGCAACTGAAATTGGTTTCCAGAGTATAATGTCGACAACGTAACATGTATCTCTCAAGTGCTAAATTAATTAAATGAATTTAGAATAAAGTTAAACTTAAAATAGATTTACCAATAGATGGTACACATACATATGTTAATATTTAAATTACTATATATAAAATCAAAGATAAGCGTAAATATCTGAATGACCTTGCTGATGCTTTACTGTTTAAAAAACGCACTATAACCAAACTACGTAGCAATATATGCCCAGTGTGACGTCTCGATTTTGCAATTACAATTTCTTTTTGGTATTTTGCTAATCATGTTATGCCCAGCGTTTTGCCTTTTAGGTTTGCCACCTCGAAAACCTGTTACGCAAATATTTCCTTTAAACACGGTTCCAGAGTTGTTCGTTCGAACAAATTTTCTCGAAGATCTATTCTTCCTATTTTACGATAATCATATTATCCCGAACGTCAACAACTTTCACGTGAAAATTTGTTAGAAACTAGCCATTTCGTCGTAAGAAATTACAAATGATTTTATTTTAGTGTGGCAAATGTTGCTGTTAGGTAGAAATATTTTTATTTTTCGTAAATATACACTATTAGATTAATTTTGCAACAAACCAATTAATCATGAGAGTTCTGACAGATTGAATAAATTAATAATCAAGCGTTCACACGTATAATTAATGTGTTGTTCTTAAAGAAATCAAAATTAATTCAAGAAAATTGTCATCAAAGAATAAAGGTAACTTGAGAATCCAAATTGTTAAGGGTAAGTTTATCAATATACATATATAAATATCCAGTGAGTGGGCGTAAAAAGATATAACGTATATAATCATTTAATTCACCAATCCTTCGTACAAATAGTTAAAATTCATTCACATTTTGTAACGAAACTAGTCCATTGTTATTTATCTCCGCTATTTATAATTATCTATTTACACGTATTCACCTTAATACTTAATTTAGAATGCACTAGTAATAATCGTTTATATTTGTATTTGTTTATAACAGTTTATAACTAAAGCTCTTATGAAAACTGAAAACTAAATGGAACTTAAAGTATTATTTCTGTTGAAAGATGATAGTGTAGAATATTCGAGAATATTAAGGAATACAATTGCACAGAATGATGATGGTATTAATTCCAATGCCATGACTCATTGCTGTGATGTTGAATTTATTTAGGTATGAGTCATGTCTGCTTACATTATTTAAATTAGCCGTATAGAACTTTCAAGAATTTTCCATGGAATTCCTGTTATCGTTAATTTTGTTACACTATTTATGCGAAGATTATTGTTGCATTTATTCTTTGTTAAAACTGTAAATTCTTTAGACTTGGTATTAATTCTTAAAAAAAGGCATCTAACCATTATAGTACTAGTTTATTTAACTGCTAATTTTGCATTTTAAGAGCATAACTGTGCCTTGCGTAATATTTCTGAAAACCAATTGGATTAGTATGTTTAATTTATTAAACTGTCAAGATTAGACTATTCCAGTAATTAATTTTGATAATATTGTAAGGTTTTATGTGTACAGAATTCGTCTTACAGTAGTAAAGTTTCACTCGCCAAAAATAACATTGACATGGTACCTGCGATTTTACTTCCTTATCTGAGAATTAGACATAATTTAAAGCATTTCTCCGCTGAAAGGTTGCCGACTTCATCCAGTTTGAACTTGCGGCAATTGAGCTCAGTGGAAAATATGCCAAACACTAATCCACCAACCAGAAATTTATTTAGATTTAGATTTAGATTAGGAAACTACTCTGAATTATAGATTAATTATTTTTAGATCGTAATAAAAATTCATTTTGTAACAGTAGTTATGGAAGTAGGTGTGTACACCTATACACCTCATTTTTACCTAGGGTGACTATTCGACAGGAGATGCGTACAAACTTACCATGTCCAGATTTTCAGGAGGAACTTAAATGAATGTCTATTTACTGACGAATACCTGAAAGTTGAAATTTTTACAACTTTGTTGGTGTCACGGCAAACTTAATTCATTAGAAATTTATAAATTTTAAGGTAGCTCAACATGCCATCTTATAGCAGTATTCAAATGTAAAGTAACAGACTATGTCAGGCATAGAAAGTTTATTTACTCAACAAAAGGTGATCTGTAGTGATAAAGCTATTAGTCCAAGCAACCCTAGCATAACCTCTGTCAAACACCTGGTACCTAATGTTGTAAAAGTAAAACTGTAGTAATTAAAGAACACTTTGTATAATAACATTAAGGTGAAAATATTTGACAACGTCGTAAATTACAATGCTGAAGAATAAAAAGGAAGCATTATATGCAATATAACAGTTTTTAATCATTCCAATATTAATATAGGTAGCGGAATATATGCAAAGTGCATATATATGCATTTTTTGCATATTTTGTAAATTTTATAATGAAATGCATATTTTTCACAAATTATTATTTTATGAGCAT
>JAHWXV010286268.1:0-18564 GCA_024586415.1 Phrixothrix hirtus | reverse complement strand
TAGATAACTTATGTATAATTCTTACATGATAGTTTAGTTTGACCCTTAAACTATTACATAAAATGAAAAAAGTATGACAATAGCCACATTAGTAAAAACCATTTTTGATATGCGAAGTTCTCTTATTTTCCATAGTGCGGCGCGACAACAGGTGGACTAGCATTATCATGCAGGAGAATAATTTTGTCGTGTCTGGAGTAGTAGTGGGCGCGTTTTTGCTTGAGTGCTCGGCTCAATATCATCAATTGTGTTCGGTAGAGAGCTGCAGTAATAGTTTCGTTCCGTTTGAGCAACTCATAATACACGACGCCAAGCTGGTCCCACCAAATACACAACATGCATTTTTTTTCATGGATATTCGGCTTGGCTGTCGGTGTTGTAGCATGGCCATGTGGTCCCCGTGATTTCTTCTTCTTGGAGTTATCGTAGTGGATCCATTTTTCATCACCAGTGACTATACGATGCAAAAAACCTTTTCGTTTATGCTTGGCAAGCAGCAATTCACATGTAAAAAATCGGCGTTCAACGTCTCTTTGCTTCAGTTTATATGGAATCCAATGTCCTTGCTTTTGAATCATTCTCAATGATTGTAAATGATGTGAAATTGCTTTTTGAGTCACTCCTAATGTAAATGCAAGTTTTCTTGCATCTTCATCCAATAATGATTCCAATTCTGCGTCTTCGTACACTTTCGGCCTTCCTCTACGTTCATTATCTTCCACAACAAATTCAGCGTTATTAAACTTTTGAAACCACTCACCACAACTTCTCTTACTTAAGGCAGTCTCACTATATGCTTTTACGAGCAATCGATGAGCCTCAGCTGCCGATTTCTTCAAATTAAAGAAGTAAATCAAAAGTTCCCGCAAATGACTCTTATTTGACTCAAAACTCGACATCTTCGTACGAAAAAAAAATATATGATACTGATATATAATAGAAATCATTTTTGCAGCGGTTTCAAAGGAAATAAGAAAAATATCCTGAAAGATTTTGTAAATAATGTTACTTTAGACCTAATAATGACAGCGACCCGACATGTTGTCAGTAATTCTAATAGTTTAATTTATGATGTGACGAACAATTACGCTGAATTATATAATTGCAAGTTGCAATATTTGTAGGTGGAAAGCGAATTAACTTTTCAATGAGGAGATCATATGAAGCACGTTGTGATGCTGCTGTTATTGCATGTAATGAATTACGCGTTCTTTGAATCTTACTCCTGGTCAATACACGTCAGATTATTGTCAAGTTCGAAAGCGTAAAACTGAATGTCGTAGACAAAAGGGTGCCATAAGAAGATCTAAAACATCAGCAACGGTAGATGACGAGTATGGTCCTGATGTTGCCGATCCCGTTGTAGATATGTTAACAGAAGTTTTTAACCTGCGAAAAACACAATTTTTAGACGACCTGTTAAAGAATATCCATAATATTTCAGAAACTACAATAGGTCAACGACAAATCATAAGTAAAGACGTGCAAAACGATTGACTGCTTCTAACTTTGAAAGACTGTGTAAATTAAAAAAGACGACATTTTCTGCTAATATAGTCAAAAATATGCTTTATGACATGTTTACCGGAAACAACGATACAAAATATGGAAACGATAATGGAAGGCGAACCATTTTAGAATTTGAAAAATTGACCAATGTGAAAGTTGATTCTTGTGGTTTATTTGTTGATAGCGACAACTATTTCTTAGCAGATTCCCCTGATGGATTAATAGGAGAAAACAAATTAATCGAAATTAAATGCCCTTATAATTCCAGAATGTGTACACCCTTTGAAGCAGTTACTAATAACAAAATTAAATTTTGCAATATTATTGAAAATAATTTAAAATTGAAGTTAGAAGATAATTATATGTATCAGGTGCAAGGGCAGAGTTACACATTTCGATTGAAATTATGGACTATAATGAAAAAGTTTTATGTGGAAGCATTACTTCCTGAAATAATAGATTCTAGGCAACTGCGGTAATTGCCACTACAAGACACATTTTTAAAATGAACCTAAAGGTAATGTACAAATTGTGAGGATTTTGTAGAGTTGCACTCATTTGAATAACAAAATTTAAATTTAAAATTCCCCGAATTACGAGTATATAACTGATTGCGCATAAACATAAAAGTATATCCAGCAGTTTGAATTTGGTTTGTCCTATCAACTTTTTAAAATTATTTAAATTCAATATGTATACTTATTATGTATGTGTGTTCTACTTAAAAAGTACATAAAGCTGCTATGGAATTAATTAATTCACATTACTTTAATATGTTTTATCATTATTTTGCTTAAATTTTAGTTTGGAAAGAATCTTCCCTTTTTGTATATATTCAGTAGATATAGTCCTTTTGACGCTAATTCAATTTACACGTAATTTTTAAAAACGCATGAATCGCGTAAAAAGAGGTATAAATATATAGCCATCTTTTATGGAACAATTTTGAATATTCAAATTTGTTACTATAACGCACGATCATAAATACCGTTTAGGTATCTAATATTAAATACATTATTAAAGCATACATATTATCTATAGACATACATAATTGCAAATCTAGTAATTTATGAGAATCTGCAGGCCATAAAACTTTTGTTAGACCAACTAAATAAATCAGAAAGTGTTGTTGTTAACAATGCGAAAGAGTGAAATCTACAACCTGCCTATGACGTAATATAAAAGGTCGGCGATACCATGTGTTGTTGAATGAAACTGCCAGATGTGTTGCCTATCTATTTTGCGTTTTGCATTTGCGGGGTAGCAAATTAAAGAGTTACCTTTAATTTGTAAAATTGTATTGCCATCTTAAATTGTTTCATTTATAGTTATCTACCCCGCTACAGAAAGTAGAATTACAATTTTAGAATATTTGAGATATTAGAAAATTTACTTTTTAAATTTTTTTGGCTTACATTTATTAAACAAAATGTTTTCCTCTCCGTGGCGCCCTATTACTAGTATCCTAGAAGTCACCTAATTTTTTTGGTGATTTCAAATCCATGCAGGTGGACAAAATTCGAAACCTCGATGTACCTTAAATGTGTGTTGCGGTTTTTTATATTATATAACTAAATACTCTCCTTAAGTGGGTCACCCTGTATAAACTGCTCATAATTAACTAAGAGTTTTGTTAACATTTATATTTTATTTTTGTTTGTTATACACAAAGGAAGTAGTTTTCGTACTTATACAACTTTACGTTGTTTTTCAATCATAGGGATAACAATAAGGATTACTGTCATAGGAATATATTTTATAGTGCAAAAAATATCTGTTTGTATAAGTAGTAAATTAAAAACTTTAAAAAATAGTTTAAACAGAGTGACAGTTATCTGCACTTCATTCGACTATTGAAAAATGAACCCTTAGATGATATAATACTTGTTCTTTGAAATATAATAAAAAATATGTCGTGAGCAATGATCAGGAATAAGAGAGTTTTCCCTTTAAATGTTAAGATAACCAAAAACGTCCCTAAATAGCAATAACATTTCGATTTATATCTAATATCGATTATGGATTCTATAATAAACTAATGTTCATTTAGTACCGTGACTTGATTTTGAGTGCATTACTTAGGGCAATTTACAAATTCAAATATTTGTGTTACAATTAGCACCTTACCTTAGTATACCCTCCTATTTTAAGGTTATACGCAACAAATGGAGAAATATGGATATCTATTAACTAATACTATGGCCTCATTTTCTATCTGAAGATTCAGAAAAAATAAATCATTATATAACAAAGCACTTAATATTGGCTCTGTACATAAATTCAATTAGATATTTCAACATATGTATAACTTTCTAAGCTGTTAAACAAGACTAAATGTGTACCTTATGGAAAGAATTTATAAGTAAATAGGACACAATCAGTTTAAAAGGGTAACTTTAACTTTTATTTACTTAGTGAAGGGTCTTCGAAACCCATTGCGACTATTAAACCTTCAGTCATGAAGTCGTTATCATTGTTTCCATTTATTCCAAACTTTCTAGGCAAACGAAACAAATATAGTGCTATGGGGAGAAAAGTTATTGTGTTATTTGTTTTATATACCGTCGACCTGCTTTTTAAAGTATATTGATCTTACGAATACATTAACCGTTAAATATAGCTTATAGTGTTCAGATAGTGTATACCACTAATTCGTTAAAGTACAATACGTCTCTTATTGCTAGAAGTAAAAAATATAATTTAGAATAAATATAGGGAACAAGGAGAGACATATTTTAAAACTATTTTAAATGTATACAAAGTATCGTATAATTCAGGGTAAAATTAAATGTACTTTTACAAATAGAATATCTCATCTACTGTTTTATACCTGAATTTAGATCATTTATCTGGCGTATTTCAAAAGATACAACCAGTTTCGTTCCGTAATTGGCATGATTTACATGTCGTGTAGTATATTTTCCAATAAACGGAATAAAATTGTAATTCATATTTTGCTGTAACATATTATGGCTGGCCAATAAACATATTGTTACATAATCTTCTGTATTAATTAATAAAGAAAATTAGTTATCACAGCAAGAAATGGTATCTCTAAATGGATATAATTAAAATGTATCCAAGAATATTATAAATAGAACGATTAATCAATGTGATTTTCTACAGGGTCAATAGGTTACAATATATCCTAAACTGAACGGTGGATATTTCTCAGTATTGTTAGACACCATAATTAATATGTAAACAATTACATGTTTTAACATTAGAAATTTAAATAAACTATCGTTTAGTTAAATTTCTAAAATAATTTTGCTGTAACATAAAATAACCAGTAATATTAAGTTTTAAACTAAGTTTCACAGATTATAAGAATTTATAAGTTTACAAGGTTGAAAGTTCCCGCAATAAACAAATCGCGCGTGAGTTTTAAAATATGTGTAAAAAAATAACACTTCAACGCATAGGGATGTAAAATAGACTTATGCAATGCAAAAGGGAAGCACCTTTTGCCGACCATAAAACTGAACCGGGACCTAAGCTGTAAAATGCAAAGGAAAAATACCTCGATTTGAACAGAAATTCAACTTTCGTTATTTCAAACGTGAAACCAAAAATTTTTAAATCTTAAATCAACCGTTGGGTAGAAAATACAGGAGTGAAATGTCCGAATGTTAATATAAGATTTGAGGACGCAATTTCATCTTATCTCTTCTTGTGCGAGTGAGTGTCGCTGGTGAATCAATCAAATGAAGCCAAGTTGTAATGTCCGTTGAAATAAGAAAATGTAAATGTTTTTATATTGTGTCGCGTATGTGTGAGTCGTGGGGTCATTAAGGTCTGAGGTTTACACATCAACGTAAATTAAATTTTCCCAAGCTAACAGGAAAATAAAAACCAATGGTCATAGGCCCAATCTTCAGAGAATACCGCAAGTTTGAATTGGATAATTTAAAAGGGACATGAATCCTTTTAAAGACAGCTAACCTGGAATTTGAATAGCCAGATGGAAGTCTAGTATTTTAACACCGAAGAAAATACAACTGAAAATTAAACCGTAAGTGTATTTGTCACCTCTTTTTAAAACGTACATTAAACAAAGGCACAAGTGCTTCAGTTAATTAAATTTTAAAATAAAATTCTGTTTTAATTTGAAAAAATAAATTTAAAGAACCAGCAGTTCTTTCCCTAATGCACATAAATAAAATTCAGTAAATTCTTGTTTATTACCTGTCATTAGCTGGCAAAGGGAAACGACCGCAGGGTTTGTAAACATTACATGTTTCATTAGCATTTGTGTATTTTTAATATTTAAATATGAATATTGTTGATTGATTATTTTATTTAATATGATTTTTCAATAAATGTAGAGATCGTAAAACACCTCTGTTCTTACTTGGTGGAATATAAATAAGTCGTTAATTTAATTAATTTGATGAGATCGCTAGGATAACTAACGTAAATATTTATCTAGAACAATTATGCTAACGGTCTTCAGCAGGTAAAAGTAAAGGATTGTAATTATTATAATCCACTACACGGAAGGATTTTAATCCTAAACTGGTTGATAAATATCAATGCAGTTTGAACTAGCTTGTCTACTTCATTCTAAAACCAAACAAAGGTTACGTAACTAAAGTACGTAATCAGGCAATTTATTATAATTGTTTATAGCTGCCGGACGAAGCAGAAAACAGCATATTTACATTATTGCTACACCATTCTAATTCTAATTCTATCTTAGGTGTCCTTTCACATAGTTATAGATGTTTTACGTGTCTAATATACCGGGCTAGGCAAATATCACGATCCCCTCGTTTATTGCTCAAAGTTATAAATGTAGCAAAAAATGTTACTAACAAAAGTTTTAAAGCTATCCAATCCCCCATCAGAAGCTGATACCAGGTTTTCACTTTGTAACCTCCCTACATAAAGACGGTGGTTAAATTAAGATTTTAAAATAACGCCCTACAACAAAATTGATATTATTTGTAAGCTCTAATTTTCTGAAATTCAAAAATGCAACGTTAGATAAATCCTCTTATTAAATCAAGTAGCTCTAGGTTTGTTTTTATAAAAGTAGGTAAAACAAAACATACACAAAATAAATAATCTTTAACAATTCTTACTATTAAACGTAGAGAAGCATATATTCCTTAATAATTCTAGTAAAATTACCTGCCTTTCTTTTGGAATTTCCTTCTTTATGCTACAAAACCACAGCTATCCAATTGGGTAAATTAAAATTATTTCTTCATCTACTTAATAAAGCTGCGTACATTTAATAACGAGAACTGTCAATATTGTTTATTATATTTGTGTTTTGTTTTACTTACATTTATAAAAATAATATCAGATCTACTTGATCTAATAATCATTTCATTTCTTTCCAAACATTTGTCAAGGAAGCATATGATTATACGAGTGTTACTTCCTTAATGTTAAACCTATCCAGGAAGCCCTAATTGTAGATTATAATTGTTATTATAACAATTAACCATCATCTTTTGTGAGTTTAACACAAATGACAGCTAGAAAAAATATTGCGGCATTTTGAAATATACGTTTTTAAATTAAACCACTCATGAAAAAATCATGAAATTCAAAAACAAGCATTCCCAGCCGTAACTTTCTACAACTTCAAGGGTGGATTAAGTTAACAAGAGTGTTTTAATGAGATGAAAAATATGTTTGGTATGGAGTCATGCTCATTAACTACTGTAAAACGCTGGTACAACGAATTTCGTTTGGGTAGGGAATTTCTAAAGGACGAACATCGCGAAAGTCCCCTAAAAATTGCTGTGACTAAAGAAAAAGATTGTGCAATATATTATAGAGGAAGACCGTCATGGTACTATTCGGACAATTGAAGGAACCCTGGACATTGATGTGAAAGCAATCAATATTACCTTGCACATGTACATTATCTTTGTACTCGTTCGATACTGCACAATTTATCAGACGTTCAAAAGGTAGGTCATGTGAATTGGGGAAAAGCCATAAACGGTATACAATATTGTGCCAGGCGTGTGTTCTCATGAACAACCAACAATCAGCTATTTGGGTGTTTCAAAGTGAGGCGTCTTCAACGAAGGTTGTGAGGGAAAGAAGCCGGAATAAGAAAATGATTATCACTTGTTTTGGAATTACAGAACACTTTGCAACCCTAGTACGCGTTATTGACGTAGTGTTAATCCCGAATGGTAGACTACTATTTGTGTGCCTAAAATCCTTCAAACATTTAGTGAAAAGTAATAGAGAGGAAGATTTGCCTTACATCATGATAATGCGCGTGAACATACTGCCACTAAAACATTAGCTTATTTAAGTGAAAAAACTGTCAAAATGATGGGTCATTCGGCATATAGTCTCAATTTAGCACCCAATGACTTTTTTTACTGCCACAAGTTAAAAATGTTGCTTTTTAAAATAGAGGTTTTACGCTATAACACTCAAATTTAAGAGAGCAACCCTCGTATTATATTTTTGAATTCCAAAAAATCGCAGGATCGCAACGATATCAATTTTGGGGTAGAATGTTGTTTGAAAAACAACCTGACCCTTGGAGACGGAGATAAAAAATTGAAATTATAACGTCAGAATCGAACAGGGCTTGGTTAGCTTTAAAACTTTTATTGAAAATATTTTTTCTAATACTTATATAGGTATGCAAATATGTTAATGTCCACAAATAATTAAAATATTATTTATGCTTAATCTGGGAATGATAATTAGAACGATCACGCACCCAAGTTGCTGGACAGGCAAGGCCCTGCTTAACTATGGAGGTTGGTGGGATTAAAAATTACTTTAGTCCTGAAGTATATACATTATCTCTTGCACTTTCGAAGAATTTAAAATCAAAAGGGTCGAAGAAAGTAAAATTGAATGATTTCGCAAGAGAATACATTTAAATACATAGTTTTTATATACTTTCAGATTTATTCCGCCCACGGATTATATTAGATAGAAATATATAAAACTGCTAATCCGGATTGTACAGCCTTTTGGATGGAAATTTTCTAACCGTATTATAGCTCCTGTTTGAATGGATAAAGATCCAAAACCAGCATTCGGTGAGAAAAACGATTATTAGAAATGTGATACGCAAAGATGTTCATCTACTTGTAGATGTGTAAAAAAGTTTCTTTGTATAATTAGTTGTATTTTTTTAGCAAAATGTGTTAATATTCTTCGAAATAAAACAAAAGGAGGAGATTTTCGGTTTTTATCATTCTTATGTCCCGTGGTAGCTGATTGCAAACGTAAGCTAATCGAGAGCGCAATCTGAACTCCAACTTTAACTAGTCATTACGAATAGTGTACGAATTTTAGAAAAAAATTTTTAAATAAAAAGATAACTACCGTATTTTGCGATTATAACGGTGCAAAGGAGGTTATAATTGAGCTACAAATAAAAAGAATCCTCACATCTCGAAATTGCAATACAAAATTAAATTCTCGAAGCAACTATTGTTAGTTTTTTTATATAAAGAGTAAGTTGTTGCTTTTAGTAAAAATTGTATCCAACCATTGCACTCAGAATACAATATCGTATAATTTATAAAAAATTCTTTAAATAGCTAGGAAATTGTAAAAGTTCCAGCACGTTAAACTGAAAATTGTATTGCACAGTAGTCAAATTACAATTTTTCAAAAAGCACAAATTTGACACAAAAGGTAGTCCGGATTCGTGTCTGTCAGAAAATTGGCACAAAAAAGTTAAACATATCTTTTAGAGCAAAAAATATGGATTCAGAAAAAACTGCAAGCTAGAAGGCAATGGATCTCCAACTACCTGTTTCACGCAAGGAATACTACCAAAAATTATTGAAAATAATTAAAAAGAGATACTTTTGGAATACTTTCCCATTTTTAAGTTAATATAGTTTAAATGTATTCACTGAAATACTGCTTGCGAACAACACAATAAACAACTAAAAAATTACACTCGAAACTTGAGCACAATGACGAATTACGAAACGGGAACCGCCCGCCTATGCGTAGGAATTACTGAAGCTGTTTCCCCAGTCAGGTGGCGTAATTTTCTGGATACTGCAATTTTATTTCGTAATTCTCAAAGTGCTCTTTTATTTTTGGTCATGCAGGGCTAACACTTAACATAATATCCCTAAGTACATTCCTTAATTTGGTACAAACATAATACAAAATTTATCTTTGCCTCTCAAAATAAAAAGTATAAATGTTTAGAGAAAAACCATAGCTGCCCCAAATTTTAGGTTCTTTTCTGAATAATATACCGAAAACTGCATTTAGTTATATGTATTTTTAAGGGATCTGCATAGGAATTACGAATATCGACGTGTATAGGAGGCTTCTTAATTTTTCTAGCTTTGGATCTTACGTGATTCGCATTAATTCACGGGGATTTCAACAACACATTATGTATAGATTTTTATATTGACGTTATTATCCGGTTGAATTCTCTAGCAAATGGTCAAAATCTAATGCAGATAATATTTGTAAACTTATTGTCAGTTCTTTATTCAGTATGTAGCGTGTTAAATCAACCGAATCTCTCTCCAAATTTCATCCATTCCCTTGTACATATCAACGTAGTTCTCGAAGTTTACTTTTACTGTTACACAATCGGAAATCACAACAGTCGGTGTACGTTGATCCAGGTTTATTAAATTGATCAAGCTGCCAATACAGGTATGACTCTCTACGCAGCTGAAAGCAACGTACAGCTAGAATCATACAGGCACGTGCGAAATATAATTGCGATACTCGATCTGGAAGCATTAAAATTTTCGACACGCATCGGCAGCCTAGACACTTCTTTATTCATGAGTGTCGCCTCGAATTGTCATAATATGTAGATGCCTTTAAGCACAGCAAAAAAAATACTTTTGGGAATAAGCATAGGAACAAAATGTGTCACATTTTAAAAATAAAAACCGAATCACACTTATGCTCAAAATTTTAGAGAAAAATCTTTATTAGTTAAACAAAATTTTATAATAATTGTTAATAATGTGTGGTTCAGCCTCTCTGACATACACATTTATTTGCACGCCGAGGCATTGATTGAATAAGATGGTTTATCTTGTCTTGGGGCATTGCCTCCCATCCAAGTTGCATCTCATGCCTCAAGTCTTCCTAAGTCAAAGGCGGACGGTGCAAATTCTTCTACCTATTATGTCCCATACATGTTCAATGGCAGAAAGCTCTGGAGATCTTCGAGGCCATAGCAAAAGATGTATCTGGGCCTGCTCAAAGAAGTTCAAGGAAAATCTTGCCATATGTCGACGTCCATAATCTTGTTGGAATAACGGATCTTCAAGCTCTTGTACCTATGGCAGGAGTTGTGTTTCAACCAACTCCGCATTATACCGTTGTGATAACATATTAACTCGAATAACACCAAGGGAGACCTGCTGTCATAAGTAATCGCACCCCAAACCATAACACCCACAGTGCGGTGTATGTGCCTCTCAACTGTAAATCGAACATTCCGTCGTTCGTCCCGTCTTCATCTGACTCTCATACGACCGTCATGCATTTTTAAACAAAATCTAGATTTTTCACTAAAGACAACATAACTCCATTCAAAACTCCAATGAGGTCGTCCATTGCACCATTGTAACCGTTGCTGATAATGATCTGCAGTCAAAGCAAGCACAAGTTGCGGACGATATAGTGTTAACTCAAAACTTAGGATTTGGCGATAATCTATTCTAACGGTTGCAAGGCTAACTTCTTCACCAAACCATTGGTCAGCAACTGCCCGAGTAGAAGAAAATAGTTCTCTAGATGCCAGTTGTCCTAAGCGACGATCTTGACGCCCATTCGTTCTTCTTGAAGGCCCGGTTCCTCTTTTATGACATTCCTGGTCATCTTCAAACTATGCGCAACACATCCAAATTACAGTAGAGCGATTTCTATTTATACGGTTAGCAATTTCCCCAAATGAAGAACCAACTTCGCGCAAACCAACAATTCAACCGTTGTCAAATTCGCTTAATTGACAGTAATATTCTCGTTGTCGTACTCTAGGCATGATCAAACAAGCAAAACACGTTAAAATAGGAATAGCAAGCAAAATAATGTTAAGTAACTATGAAAAAGAACAGATCGTGCGAAAAATACAGACAGAAAAGTTAGTAAAAAATTATAACAACTGTTAAATCTGATAGTATCACATTATCACTTGATCTCAAAAGTTAATTAGTTACTTAATGTCAGCCGAACAGATCTACCAACTTTGATTAAGAAATGCCTGTTCCTTTTTGGTGTTGTAATGTCTACGGCACTGAGTACATATTCTTCAAAATACGAGACTCGTCAGAAAATAAAGAATGTTTTAGTATAACTAAGAAAAAATAAAAGATACCATCACAAAACTTTATTTACAATATCACAGTACCTTAATCTATTTTTCGATGTGACCGCCGTAGCTGTCAAGGTACTTGTTGTATTGTGTAACTAATTTTTCGATACTGATGTTGTATTCTTCAGCCGAGAAAGATCGCAGCCATGATGCTATTGCTTCTTTGAGGTCGTCGTCGTTATCAAACTGTTTTCCGCTTAAAAACACTTGGTGCCAGGTCCGGGCTATTTGAAGGATGCCCGAAGATTTCCCACCCAAGTTTTTGAAGTTCTTCCTATGTTTGTGGACTGGTGTGAGGTTGAGCACAGCCACGGATTAAAATATTTCGCGCTTTTTGTTTAGAATAGCGCGTCGAAGGCGTTTTCGACCTTCAATGTAGACCGTTGAGTTTATTGTTTCACTTCACATTCGGGGGATTTTCTATTGGCATAGCCATTTTGAATAATCACAAAACACACAAACGTGGCTTCACCGCAACCCGAGCTACCTGGTGCACATTTAATCGCGGTGATGGGGGATCGACGCTGCGTGTGATGTGCAAACGTTTTTTACTTTTTGGACGATCCTCGTAGAATAGCTAATTTATTGTTCCATATTTGCATTCAGCTCATTTTTTCTAGTTTGAAAATAGATTATTTGTCAAATTCATCTGGGAACTTTTAAAACATGCGGTGCGATAATCGGTTGAGGATTGAGAATGGTGCTATATTTTTGTCAGAAAACGGAATTTTACATCTCCTTAGCGCCACAAATTTCGCTATATGGTCAAATTTTGTTTCCCTTAATTATATCTTATAAATTTTAGAACTACTATACAGGGTCGTTCAAAACTAGAAATTATAATTTTCTGAACTTTTTTAAGAAGAGCATCTTATATTTTTTTTCGATTTGTAGAGACTCTTACATTACCTTTCAATTTTATAAACTTATTACTTTTGTGATATATTGTTTCATTAGGAAAAGTCTGTTTTTCTCAAAAAAACATCGCAATTAAAGAATTAAAGAATTTAATCTATACTATTTTCAATATCTTCTGAAATTGATATATGAGCATGTTCAAGGAAAGCACAAGTGAGTGAGCGCAACGAGATAGTTCATTAAGATATTCGTCAAAAACAATAATAAACACTATCTTTCAGGGATCTGTGTATTTTAATTTAAAATAAACCATTAATAATTCGCATACGATTATACGCTTCTTCAGAACAATAAGAGCTAATAATATACGTAGGTCAATAGTACAAGTACGATAGTCGTTGAAGGTTCGCCTAAAATTTTATTTTTTTTTCAACAGAAATGATAAATGCAAGTTCTGTAAAACTTTCTAAGACCAGTTAGTAGCCACTACCGAACATTGTATCTTAATTATTCTTCATTTGTAAATTTACGTTCACCAGGGAATTGTTTCAAAGGTCCAAATAATCGCAGATCACTCAGGGTTGGTAAGGTAAGCATGCAATGATATTCCCGGCCCATTGCAGTTACCGTTATAGCCGTCAAACTTTCTATATGCGGCCTTGCGTTGTATGAAGCTTTACGAAATTCATGGATAATTATATGAATATTTTCTATGCTTATACCTGAGTTTTAATTATTACTTCCTACTTCTAACATGAGCTTTTCAACACGATGAATATTCGCTTCAGCTATGGATTTTGACCACACGATTATGCGGCATATTTAAAACGCCTTCACGACCTTCAGAAAATTGCTTGTACGATACTATTCATGTATGGAATGTGAAAGTATGCTTTGGCGATACTGTGCACATAGTCTTCACATAATTTTTCCAGTTTTAGGTTTCCTTTGGTAAACCAAAAATTTAAAAAAAAATTGGTACACTATAGCTGTTGTGACAGATTTGAATGACATTTTGTATTAGTTATCACTGATCACAATTTTTAAAACAAAATGGTGCACGTCTCACAATAAATATTGTAAGATTGAATTTTGAGATAATTTTTGTAGTTCTCACACTTAGTCAAGTTTTAAAGAAATTAATTCCAGGTCAATCCTTAATCTCATTCGTACATAGTTAACCATTTATACTTCTTATGTAATGTACTATTCTTCCAACTGTTCATCCAACTCGCCAGATTAATGATTTCAGAGGTTACGACTAATCCAATATGGGCAGAAGTTATTTTATAGGAACCCTGAATGTTTTTCCAAAAATAGACGACAATACAATAATAATTTCAGTTTCATTCAAAACTAAGTAGAAGTTGGCATAAACGCGACTAATCAATAATGGTTAATGAGAACGGTTCTTTCTTTTAGAAGTTTATTCTGCATACATGCTCAGTAAAATTTCTCTAATGTATTAAAATAGTTCTTTCTTCCCTAAGTATTGCAGATGGTGAAATTTTACAGAGAATTGACATATATAAAAGTAAAACTAATAGGCTTCTACTTTATGTTCACATTTATCAAGATGTTTTAACTTTTCTTTTTGTAAATATCACAATATATCTAATAAAAGTTTTATTTGTATACATAAAATTAGAAATAAATTTACATATACATATGTATATGAAGGATATAAAATACTAAAATTAAAATTTTATTAAACGACCATTTCCTTGCCTTTAAGCAGTATCCTAACTGTTGGATTAACAGTTTGAACGAAAGTGCTTATAAAATATGATTTATTACAGCTTACAGTTGGTTATTTTAAGAAGCCTATTCAATTAACTAATATATTGCCCCAGTAAATTTAATCAAGTTATTATGTACGTAGATAATTAAAATTAATGATTTTTAGATTACCCTTTAAATTAAAAATTAATACTGGCGGTGATTGTTTCGACCAACACAAACTGTTTATATAAGGCATTAGCATTTGCGTAATTAGGTCTTAAATTTCATATTTACATTTAGACAACCTACAGGTAATTCAAATTTTAACTCTTTCTGGATACACCTATGCGGTTAGTGTCTTAAAATGATATTCATAAAATGCTATAATGTTCCTACGTAGCAAGTTCACCTCTTTTCTACAAATTTTTATTTATGTTTTGAACCTGTGGTATTTTTAATTTACGTAAATGATCAAAGTGTTGCTGATATTATTGGAGACTACTATCATACATGCACTCTACAGATTAGACTGTCTTTTTTATGACCTTCTTAGCTGCTATAAAATATTTACCGAATGATATAATTGTGTATACACAATGATAAAATCATGATTTTACTTAAAATAAACGATTCTGAATAACCCTAAGTATATAAAATTTCAAAGGGCGTTGTTAGATTTCGTGCTGGGTTGGAAACACTATTTCGATTTATACGTAACAAACTCGCAAAGAAATCATTTCTTAGAAATATTTTCAACTTTTTATATAACACATTACCTAGGCCCTTCTTTGTTGGGGATAATCTTCGCATTTTAAAAGAATTTTCCATTTGCGAAGGATAGCTTTATGTATAACTTCTAAAAAATTTTATCGTCAAGATGTCTGCGTGAATTTTCATTCAATAGAAATTTTAACTTTTGTTGCCCTCTACATGTATACATATAGAAATAGGTATAGGCGTGCCTGGGATTTATTACAACACCATCGTCTCAACTGCTTTTAATAAAACTAAGGAAGGTATATATAAAAAGGTGGTAAATTTTCCTTTCAAGGACCTAATTTGTACCTGTCATCGGAGCGAAATAAAAACAGATATATAAAACACCGAATCATTTGGAGCAATGGGTTAAATTGAAGATAAACCACGAATATACTCGTTGACTATATGCAGTTAAACACTATACATGTACTCAAGATCGGGAACTTTGCGCGCAGCTGACTTTTGCTTTACTGCCAGGGTGCTACATTCAAGACAACATTCTGTATATCTAGATGTTCATAACCTACCCTTAAGTATGAAGACTGGAAACTCATTGGTACAGCAGTTATCGTAGGTTATCCAAGCTGAAAGAGAGATACTTTGCGTAGGTCGAAGTATTTGCCGACACTCGCTGTACACAATTAATTCGTTAAATAAATTTTAGATACGATTAGCCAATCCAGAGGATGTTAATAGATTAATTTTTACTGAATAATAGTGAGGGTTACCAAAAATGGGGTCAACCGTGTATACACTTGGTTAGAATATTGCTAAATACTGATTGTCTTTTTCTAAACTGAAGTTAGGACGGACAAATGCTAGACTAATAGATTAATCGTTAATTACAAGAACCAAGAAAAGCAAAAAAGGCTTAGTTATAATGAATCATCCCATATATCGGCGACGGTGATTAAATAATTGAATAAGCCAATATACAATAGGTAAAATTGGTTAAAGTATAGGATTACTTTTGGTACAGGAATCTTGATTGATAACTTGCAATTTGAATTTACGTAATAATTGACCAAAAATGGCCTAATTTGTTTACTAAATTCAATAAAACGAAACCTTCACTAAAGCAAATTTATAAAAAAACACTGGAGCCTATTATGTTACAAATAATTACACATACACAACATAAGTTAAATCAATCAATAATAATACAATAAAGGGGGCGTTTAAAGATCCGTCCTGAGTTACACGACTCAACCAAAGAATGACGGTAACTTTTCCATGAATAGTGGTTTAATATAATTTTGATACGAATCTGTACACCCAATATTTAATTAAGCACATAACGTGAGGGCTCTCGTCAATTAATTACCTATAGTTACATAATACATCAGTAGGTGTACTAAGTAATAAATTTTGTTTAGACAGTTTTTACCATATTCTTACTAACGTTACGTCTATTGTGACGGAATGGTTTAATTAATCAATTCTCTGCGGTGGTTAAAAAGATAGTATGCAAAAAATTCATCAAATAAAGGATGAAAGCAATAGAGTATTCTCACAAGACAGCAGAATTATCAGAGCTGCTTGACAAGAAAAAACCATTTACTTTCTAAACATTGAAGTTGATAAATACGTAATTTACAGGTGTCGCCTGTTAGACTGCCATTATCTTGCAAAAATGAATCCTAATCCGTTCTACGGTTTATCTATAGCCAAAGCATCTAGTCCTAGAAGTCTACGGATCATACCAAAAAATATTTTGGAAGTGTTATATCGAATCAGCTGTAAAAGATAGACAACTCGCCCACGTGTTGTTACTTTACATGAATGTCTATGGAAGCTAAATCGTTCAAACATATGAAGTTATATAATATTAATTGTTAACTTGTGTGGATCACTATAAAATGCATATATTCGTACGATTACGTGTTACAAAACGTAATATCCCCATACTCTTATTGCGTTACACATTTTGCACTAAAGATCGCCGTTTTAATCATTTTAATTCTAACGATATGTGACCCTCCGTTCGAGATGACATCAAGTTTCCACGTGTTTATCATAAAAACGCGCTCGAAATGGATTTGAAGAAGTCTGAAGTGCCTAACAACCAGCTTAGTTTTACTTAATTGCAGCATAACTTCCCAAAATTTGCTTGAATTATTATACAATACTGTTGTTTCAAGTTCTTCTAAGCATATTGACTTGCTATATAAGTAAAGTTTTTATTATTCTTACATTTTAAGCAATGAAATTATTAACTAAGAAATTATAAGTTGAATGTTGTAACGTGTACCTGAAATCGATGCCAAAATCTCCTTTATGTTGACCTTAGTTAATTCTTTTTCATGTAAAAGGCGATTTTGTACAGTGTAATTTAAGCTACACGTTAAAACGATTTAATTTTTCCGAACATTTTATTTATAATTTTTATGTCAGCACCCGGTATACTTGTATATTTATATTATTTTTCTTAATTAAGTTTGTTAATGACGTAAAACGCCACGAGAATTGTTTTCGTCATATTTCGTAATTAGCCCAAAATTAACTTGTTAGAAAGAGTAGATAAAACGGACACAGGATAACCTGCGGGTCAAAGATAATAAACAAAACATTCAAGTTCATGGTTAAGATATTGACCTTTTGATGCCTGTATATAAAGATAACAGTTTTTCGCTGTCTGAAATTTCAATACCGACAATACAATGGAAATTTCAGAACTTTAATTAAGCTTTTTCCACGTTGGGATAATTAAATGCTTATTTTTAATTACAGATTTAAATCCGTTGTCCGTTAATCTACGTTTTAGTATAATTTAATAATTGTTATTATAACACATAAAGTCGTAATTAATTATTTTTGTGTAACAAGCTAGTTAATTATTTAAAGTTTTTCTTTATTAATATTACCGCACCTTTGAATAATTGACTCACCACTCCAGTTGATTTCCCGCGTTGTTTATAATTATTTTATGAATTTTGGAAAGAAAATGCACTTTAGGTCGTCTTTGGCTTGTTAGGAAAAACCCTATATACTCAAGCCCATTTTGAATTTTAGTCAATCTATTTAGAACTTTCGAGTGAGAAGGTCTAGAATAGAATCATTGAGAAGACTCATCCAGCCACCCCTAATTTAATATCCGAAGGGTAATAATTGATTTATAGAATTAAATTAATTATTACTAAGTTTATTTAATATATGACTTCTGTATGGCATTAATAGAGCACATATTTTAATTCCTGGATTTAAATCATTAGTATTTACGAATTAATTAAACAGATTTTGTTAGAAAAAACAATCTATCTTGAACTTTCGAATGAGAAGGTCCAAAATAAAATTACTGAGAAGCCTCATCCAGCCACCCCTAATTTAATATCCGAAGGGTAATATTTGATTTATGAAATTAAATTAATTATTACTGAGCTGATTTAATATATGAATTCTGTATG
>JAHWXV010286261.1:0-11689 GCA_024586415.1 Phrixothrix hirtus | reverse complement strand
CTCGCTCTCTTACTACTTATTTTATACGCGCAAAGGAAAACTACAGGGGGGCGGGAAACTCTACCTCGTCCCTCCCGCACCAACCTCATTACCCCTCACCAAGGGGTTTATCTAGAACGTCCGTTACTATACTACTCTAACTCGATTGTTTCAAAAATCTGTTATAAAATATTTGATGAATGTAAAGCAAAGATAGTATTAATTCAGAATATAGCATTATTTAATGTACATAAATATTTTGCCTATGAATACTTCAATACTTACTAAAAAGTTGGAATTCCCCTATTGTGGTATACTGAGTGGGGTTCAAATGTGAAATATTCCACATTAAAATACTACTATTTTGAAAGCACATTTATTTTAGGAAAATGCCTTTAAAAAATGTTCAAGAGCATCGGTGGAATGATGAAGGCATGAAAAATGCCGTGGAAGCAGTACGAAATCGGAAAATGGGTTACTTAAGGGCTGCTAAATATTATAAAGTACCTCGTCCCGCGTTATTTAGATATTTCAAAAGCGACATAAATATCGATGATGTTAAAAAGAAATCATTAAGAAGAACCCTTTTTTTTTCAAAAAAATTAGATTCCAAGCTTATGGATTACATTCTTAAAATGTAAAAGCAATATTTCGATTTAACAAGGAGAGACGTTCATTCTCTTGCATTTCAACTTGCACGCCGTAATAATATTTCAAATAAATTCACATTGCTTCAAGAATCTGCAGGAAAAAAATGGTTCTGAAACGACATGGAGATAAAATTAGCGTAAGAACAGTGGTTCGAACTTCTGGATGTAATAAATATTTTTTGAATTTTTTGATTTGAAAAAGTCATGGGAGAAAAGAACTTTTCTCCAATACAAATTTTTGATGTTGACGAGTATGGACTATGCATTATACAATCTAAATTTTAGCTTAGAATGGCAAACGTCGAATTGGAATACTTACTTTATTAGAATGAGCATCCCTTATAACAGTTTCAATGGGCATGAGTGCAGATGGAACATTCATTCCACCGATGATCATTTTTCCTCGCAAGAATTGTAAAGAGCAACTTAAAAAAGGTGCTCCACCTGAAAGTTTATTTAAATTGTATCTATCAGGATGGATTCAAATGGATTTATTTACTGCTTGTTTCGTTCATTTTAATCAATATATTGGTCCATCGGAAACCAACCCCGTTCTTTTAATTTTGGATGGACATAACACACATACAAGAAACCTAGATTTTATTATAAAGGCTACAGAAAATTTCGTAACAATTCTTTCCCTACCTCCGCATACATCACACAAAATGCAACCGCTTGACAAAACTGTAATGGGCGAGTTAAAAACATTTTATAATGAGGAAATAAGAATTTTTTTTAAGAACTAATCAATGGCCATTTTGATGTGTATGAACTTTTTGGACGTGCATATTTAAAAGTACTTACAGCAGAACGAGCCGTCAAAGGATTTACAACTACATGGTTTTATCCTACTAGGAGAAACATTTTCACCGAAGTGGATTTTGTAGCCGCTGAACATGAAAAACAAGATGATAATGTCATTCCAGTTCTGATTCTACAACCAACGATCATAAACCCAGAAATAGAAAATAAAAAGTCAAATGTAAGTGTGCATTAGTTAATCCAGAAGATATTGCTCCAATACTTACTGTAAATAGGAAAGTAGGTACTCGAGGCAGAAAACTATGAAAAACTAAAATAATAACTTCAACGCCCAATAAAGAAGAACTTGTTCAATCTGCACGAAAGGTAAATTAAATAAAAGCACCAACTAAATAAAAGAAAAATGCAGTAAAAAGGCAAGTCTTTTCTGGGGATTTTTCAGAAAATCCAGCTTGCAGTTCAGGTCAGATTACTCGTGACAATAATGTTAACACAAATCAATTAACTAAACTCCGGAAGAGAGACATGTCTTCTTCAAGTTCCGAATCTGCTGTGTCCACTATTTCTTTACAAAATTCTTTAAATGATGATGAAAATTTTCTCAAATATCGCTTTCCTGATCAAGACGCTTTTTGCCTTCTCTGCGAAGAAAAGTTTTCCACAAACAAAGAAGGATAAATTTGGATTATGTGCCTTATATGTAATTGTTGAGCACACAAGGAGTGTGCAGGACCTGACAAAGCGTCATACGTCTGTAACTATTGTCGTTAATTTTTGAGTTACAATTTTGAGCTTCTATATTTTTATGTTTTTATATTTATTAAAATGTGAATGATTTTAATAAAGGTACATTATCGATTTAGGTATATTCTGTATAAAAATCGTATTTCACATTATGAACTTCAAGTATTTCAATTTAAGGTCCCATTTTTCAAATTTTGAAAAACTTTCTTCTTTACAGTAATTTTATTTTACTCTTATTTAGTAACTCTTTTTGCTTTTGTAGCATTAAATTCATATGCCCAATACTTTAATCTATACCTATACAAAAATTATTAAACTAATAATGATAATTTCTTTAGATTTCTAATCAAAACAGAATTGTATTTCACATTAGGCAACTTTACTTTATCATTAAAGAATGTGGTTAAATAATTAACACAATTATACCGTCAGGGAGGGGTAGATTTGAAGCATGGAACGTAACTGTACAGTTTTAACGTATATCTAAAGCAACTAAGGCATCTAAATTCTATTTGATCTATTTCCAAATATAAAAAGAAAAACGGGCAAGAATGGGGGGAGGTGAGGCCATTTCGTTCCATTGCTAAAGCATATTGGTCTCAATCGGATTCCTTCCTAGTTCAGTACGGCCTTTTCAAAGGAGGTCTAGAAAATGACAATGGAAGTGAAAGTCGAATGCAGTTAATGGTACCGAAAAACAGAGTAGCGGAAATTTACAAAAACTGCATGATGGTCCATCAAAATGGCATATAGGGGTATAGGGGTAAGAAACCTCTACAAAAGGTCGGTGAAAGATTTTATTGCACAAACTGCAAAGATAATGCCAAAAATGTGTAATATGTACGTCTAGGAACGGTCCATACGGAAGGCCAATAACATCGATAAGCCAATATAATGAAAAGATAGGCATTTATATAGCTGTTCAATTTCCAGAAACGGAAGCAGGAAACAAATACATCGTGTTGCAATGGACTATTACAGTTAATGTGTTAAAGAATATGCCCTTCCTAATCAATAGGCAGTTACAGTGGCCCAGACCTTGGTGAAAGAATTGTTTAGCTGTTTCGGAGTTCTTTTGGAATTACATTCAGACCAAGAAAGAAATTTTGAGTCAGTCTTATATCAAAGTCTGCTAGGTGTCGAAAATATGCAAGACCATAACAGCTGCTCTTCATTCATAGTCAGACGGAGTGGTAGAACGTATGAATGGAACAATGACAAAGTATTTGTTGTAAGTTGTCACAGAGATTGAGATCGATATATACATCTGTTCTTAATGGCATATCGGTCAGATGTATACGAGATGACAGAAGAGACTCCAGCTAAAGTATTGCTTCGGCGTGAAATTGGGCCACCTAGTGATTAGGAACTTGATAGCAAGCCTGGGGAGGAAGAGGTTGCTAGAAATGCATATGCCGAAGGAATTCGAAAGAACCTAAACTAAATTCATGAAAGAATTCTCAACAACATTCAAATTGCCAGTGATCAAATGAAATTCCATTATGATGTAAGTTCCAAGGCGGGAGTATTTCAACCTAATGATCTCGTTTGGTTCTACCAGTCTTAACGACAACGAGGCCTATCTCCTAAATTCCAAACATCTTGGAAAGGTACATACAAAATGTTAAAAAGGATTAACGATATAATCTACCGAAATATGAAATTGCACAAAAGGAAAACCTAAATTGGCTCACAGCAAGAATGTAAACAAAGGGCGAATCATGTTGAATTTGAAAAATTAGGAGTTAAGAACAGCAAACAGTCATGTACCGAATTTATGTCAACCTATTCAGGGCGTCACGAGTCTCAATTTGGGATTACCACTGAAGTATGCAGAAATTTGTTTGATGTACCAGTGGAGTCCCCCTGGGTCGTTGTATTGTTAAAGACGTTTAAATGTCCAAATGTCCTGTGGCATCGCAGCCGAGTTTAAAAAGAGGTGTGGTGGCGTACAAGAAATATACCAGCGCGAGTCAGAAATTGGAAAACCATATCATCTACTATACCGTTACCGCCATGATATGCATAGTATTAACTGCCATCAAACGTCACGTCATAAACTTGTGGAAGGCCTTATAGGATCCAAGCAAACAAATTTATGCCGGAGCCGGTAGAAAGTTAGCCGTGCCAAAACTCGACTAGGTCTAGACCAGCTTAACTGGCGCATAGTACGTAACATGTTGAAAGTAATGCTTCAAGTCATTGGTATCGGTGTGTAGTAAGAATCCAACAGAGAATCTACCAACAACGAAATATGTGGGCTGCTGTCTTTTCAATAAATGTGGATTCAAGTATGGGTTGCAATGCAGATTCCGGCCATCTTTAAGACCATTTCAAGAATAAAATCCGAAGTCGCAGTTACGGGACGTAACAGTCTTAAGGACGAGGTAGTGTACCAAAATTAGAAACAATTAAAGGAACATCTAGAATATTTAGGAATACTGTAGAATGTTTCTTAGAACTGAAATAAATGATGCAATCAGGAAAGACTCATTACTGTAAGCGATATCAACATGTGTTGGTTATTTGTTTTGGCTTTCGAATTTTAATATGTTTGTGAAATAAGAAAGATTTACCTTGTCAAAGCCATGGCAAGGGTTGATTCCAAGACTTCTGGGACACATATCTAATTGTCATCATGACATGGTCCTTCGAGCCTTTGAATAAACCAGTGGTCTCCGGGAAGAAGATGGAAGCCCTATTCAAGATCCTCATCTGGAAACATGGTCCTTCAAGCACTTCAATAAACCACGTACCCAGTGAAACAAATATGGCAAACATCAATTCAATTAGTACAATAGAGACCACCAGCCACAGGAGCAACTTTAGAAGCTTAATACATCACTAAGATCCATCTATTGAGCACACATAGGGGTAAAAATTCAAGCACCACGGAGTTACTAGAAGTTGACTACGTAAAAATTAAGCGATTTAATGTAAACTATATACAAACTGACCCCAGGGCATGTAACAATCGACGAGCTGGCTGAGGAACAACAGCATCTTGGAGATACAATCGACATATTACGAAAAAATGTGAAGAAAGATTGTCAAGACTAACTTATCAAGTGGAAACAGACTACCTAGCAGCATTAGAGAAACATTGGGAAACATTCCAAAAGTACCATCGAATGACGAAAGAATGGCATCAACCGACGCACAATTATTTTACGGGAACTCACTCATAACAATAGAAATATATCAAAGGTACAACGGCTACAATACCTGAAACCATACCTGCAAGAGCAACTAAGCATCCTAATTCAACACCTACAAACGTTAGAGGCGAATTGCAACGATGCAAGGAAAATATTGTAACAAAACTAGTTAATTGTTTTGAAATGTTTATTTATATTCACTAAAATTACAATTATTTATACACACCTAATTATTTAAATATTTATTTCACAGTCCACTAACAGCAAACATATATATTTCTATTTATGTATATTTATATGTGTATCAGTAATGAACAGTACAAAATTCTAATAAGAACTAAACTAAGGGAACTTAATCTACTGTTTATTTAGAAAAGATAAATTCTAGATTGTTATGTAATAGCGTAGAATAAGAAATTAGTCATAATAATAATGTAATAGATTTCAAATCTATGACTTATTGCTGACCTAATTGAATTGACAGATACCAGTCAGCGAAAGAGTCATTTGGGGATTACATTATCTATTTTATTCTAGAAAAAGGTGCTGGATGTTTCTAGAATTTTTTATGAGATTTTTGTTGTTTCTAATATTCGTTACACTGCCCCCTTCTTAAGACTATTACATCCCATAACAATGACCTTGGACTTTGCACTTGCGATGGTTCCACCTTTCTTGGCGAATGTCAGAATTTCCATTGCGCTCCATACTTACAGACACATTGCTTGAATAAAATGACAGTCCACAGATTTCGTCGTTGATAGAGTTCCTTTTGGATTCCAACTACACACCGGGACTTTGAAATCAGTACATTGACATACTACCTCCAACATGTTACGTACCATGCGCCAATTAAACTGGTTTCGGCAACAACCGAGCTTTGGTACAGCTTACTTTCTACTTGCGCCGGCACAAATATGATTCCTTAAATCCCATAACACCTTCCACAAGTCTTCATAACGTGTCTTTTGATGGCATAACGCTTTCGTCATAAGGTAGTAAATACTTCGCATACCTTGGCGGTGACGGCGTAGTAGGTGACATTCCTTTGCAATTTCTGGCTGTTGTTGCAGTATTTCTTCTACCTCACCATACCTCTTTTTAAACTCAACTGCGACGCCACAGTACATTCGGACGTCATTATCCACACCCTGGGCGCAGGGGTATTTCTCTGGTACATCAAACAGATTCCTGTACTCCTCAGTGGTAACCCTAAATCTAGCTTTGTGTCATCCCGAATAGGTTGTCATAAAGTTAGTAAACGTTTTTCGTTGTTTCTGACCCCTAATTCTTCAACTTCAAAATGGTTCACCCTTTGCACACATTCTTGCTGTTCCGGTTCTGCGTTCCACTTAGCGTATGGGGCTAACCGATTCATGTGAACCACTTTAGGCTTTCCTGTGGGCAATTTCATAATTCGGTAGTTTCCATCGTTGATCTTTTTTATCACTTTATACGGACCTTCCCAAGACCTTTGCAATTTGGGAGATAGGGCTCGTCGTCGCGGAGCTTGGTACAACCAAACTAGATCATTGGGTTGAGATCCTCCCGTTTTGGAACTTACATCATACTGGGCTTTCATTTGATCGTTGGCAATCTGGGTGTTATTGCGAACTCTCTCATGTATGGAATTTAGTTTCTTTCGTAAGCTTTCAGCTTACGCAATTCCAGCGATCTCCTCCTCTTCAAGTTTACTACCAAACTCGAAATCACACTGTAGTCTTATTTCACGCCCAAACAACATTCTAGCTGGGTTCTCTCCTGTCATTTCGTGTACGGCTGATAAATTTACCATCAGGAACAAATGTAAGTAGTAGTCCCAAACTCTTTGATGGTTTGAGACAACTTTTGATAAATATTTTCCAATTGTTCGATTCATGCGTTCTACCATTCAATCTGACTGAGGGCGAAGATCAATTGTTCTGGTGTTGCGTATTTTCAAAATTAGCAGAGACTTTGGAATAAAGCTGACTCAAAATTTCATCCTAAATAGTACTTTTACCAAGGTATCGGTCACTGTAACTGTCTCTTGATTAAATAGAGCGTATGCTTCGCGCCATTTACTACAACAGTCCATTGCAACCAAGGCGTATTCGTTTCCCGGTTCAGTTTGTGGAAATGGACAAGCTATATCGATGGCTACTCTTTCAAATGGACTACCCATATCATAATGCCACATTTGTGCTTTTCGCCTCGCCATAAAACAGTTCCCAGATGCATATATAACACATTTTCGACGCCATTCCTTAAGATCATCCTTGCAGTTCAGCCAGTAAAATCTTTCACGAACCTTTTCCAAAGCTTTCTTTACTCCCATATGCCCTACTGATGGACCATCATGCAGCTGTCGTAGAATTTCCGATACTATGTTTTTCAGAACCACCAAGTGTATTTGTCTTCTACTTCCATCATTACTCTCCAGATCTGTTTTCAAAAGACCGTCCTGAACTTGCAAGGAGCCCTATAGGGACGAGTAAGCTATAACAATCGGATTAAATGAGGCCACTTCCTCCCAGCCTGATCTTCGGCCTTCATTCTTCCATTTTACTAGCACCTTCAGGTCTGGGTCGTTCTTTGATCTTGTTTGACATCACCTGAGTTCCAGTCATCGTTATTTGCAGTAATACGGTTGACAAGAGGCTCTTCGACTTTTGACTCCAGCCGAATACAATGCTTGCAATCTTCTGTTCAAGGCTGTCTTGATAAAGCGTCAGCATTTCTGTGAATTTTTCCAGCATGATGTTCAATTTCAAAATCATACTCTTGTAGCCGCTCAATTCACATCGCTATTTATCATTTATCATCGCCTTTATCATCGCTAGCAATTCTTTGCGCGTAACGCAATAGTTCCTCTCAGGTTTGAACAACACTTTGCTAAAATACCCAATTGCTCGTTCTTATCCGTCTTGAATTTGCGATAGCACTGCACCGATGCCGACGTGACTAGCATTGGTATCTAAAACAAACCTTCCTTCTATTCCAGGGTAATCGAGTAAAGGTGCCGATGTCAATGCCCGTTTCAGTGTTTCAAATGACTCCTGGCAGCTATTACTCCATAAATATAACTGGTCTTCCTCAGTAAGTTTTGTAAGTGGTTTTGAGAAGTCTGCAAATACATGCATAGATCGACGATAGTAAGTGTAAAACCCAAGAAGCTTCTTAATTCATATCTATCTTTCGGCTGCGGCCACTCTAATTTTCTTCGGGTCAGCTGCCACACCTATCTCAGAGTCTAGATGACCCAAGTATTTCACTTTATTTTAAAATAAGTGCGCTTTTTCAGACTAAGTTATATATGTGCACTTCGTAGCCTTTGAAACTCCTCTTCGAGATTTCTCGGGTGTCTATCGAAGGCCTTTCCAACAACTATGACATCGTCTAAGTATACAATAAATGTTTACCAACACAATGCTTACAGGATCAATTCTATTAGCCTTTAAAACGTCGCTGGTTCATTGCGCAAGCCAAAAGGCATCACGGTGAACTGCCAGAACGTTGATCCAACAGAGAATGCTGTCTTTTCCTGAAGTTCAGCTTTCATGCCGGCTTGCGAATAAAGACTTTTCATATCTAAACACGATTTAAAGCCGGAAAGTGTATCTAAAATCCCGTCAGTAGTTATACTATACGGGTCTGGACCGGAAGTTTCGCCATAAAAACATATTATCACCGATCTAATATCAAAATTAGATTCCGCTGGGTGGGGGTAGTCGACCATATTGTGGGCGGCGGCCATTTTGAGAGTGGCGGTAGTCGGTCATTTTGTGAGTGGGAGTAGTTGGTCATCTTGTGGGCAGTAGCCATTTTCTGGTTGGGCCATCTTGTGGATGGGGGTAGTCAGCCATCTTGTGTGCGGTGGTTATTTTGGGAATGGGGGTAGTCGGCTATATTAATAGTGGCAGGAATCAGCCATTTTTCCTGAGTGGAAGGAGGAGTCAGCCATTTTGTGGGTAGGTCCGCCATTTTGCTAGTCGGACATTTTGTGGGTGTGCATTTTGGGAGTAGTGGTGTCGGCCATTTTAGGGTGTGGCGGTGCATGCACAGGATTGACAAATCGCATTTAGCGTTAATATCATCATGATGTAAGCATACAACATGTACATGTTTTGTAGTGAAGGAGAAAGACAATAATCAATACACATTTTATCCACGTATCCTCGTCCAGGCACGAACTCGCACTATACATTCATTATCTTCCTTTCGGTATTTATGCGAACTTTGTCAATTATAATTCTACCAAACACCTTCCCAGCTACACTTAATAAACTTACAGCTCTATAGTCTTACATTCATATCTACCACCTTTGTTTTTGTACAAAGACACGATCATAGCATTCTTTCAGTCCTTTGGCATTCTTGCTAATTGAACACAAGCATTAAATAGTTTGCACAACGATTCACTTAGTCGCATACCGCCATACTTTAACATTTCGTTTTTAACTTCATCTACTCCAGCAGACTTTCCATGTTTAAGCCATTTTATTGCATTTCGTACTTATTCCACGCCTATACTCTTATCTCTCTCTTTGATTTTATTTATTCCTGCATTTCCCACATTCACGCTTATACCAGTATCCCTGTTGCCATACTTCCCTTTAAATATTCTTTCCAACGCAATATCACTTTACATTCATCTCAGTCCATTTCATTCTCGCTATTCCGTATTCCGTTTACTCGGACCTTTACACACCGCTTCGCATTCTTTACCCACTTCCAAAATAATCTTTTATTACCGTCAAAATCATTCTGCATTCTTACTCTCTCCTTCACCCTCAGATGCTCTTTACTCTCCTTCACAGTTTCCCTTGCGCGCTTCTTTTTAATGCAATACGCTTTCAGCAAATCCATTCTATTACTCTCATCTTTAATTCCAATCATTCTTCTATATATTTCTTTCTTCTCCTTTACTGCAACTTTCACAGCATCATTCCACCATGCGTTCTTTTTTGACTTTCCAATCATACTCACTCCACACACTTTAGTTGCACACTCTAGCACAATGCCTTTCAACCTCTTCCATGCGCATTCGATGCCACTTTTTCCAATTTCATACTTCTATTCAGATTCTTCTGACAACATTCTCTTCTCTAGCTTTTATATATATTCCTCTCTCACATTCTCCTCCTGCAATCTTTCCACTTTCACTTCAGTCTTTCTTACAACTGCCTTCTTCTTATATATCCACTTTCTACAAATCTAAATTCTTGGCATTACCAGGAAATGATCCGTCCCACATTCAGAACCTCTCATCACTCGTGTGTCCTTTACCAATTCACGTAAGCTGTCATCATAAACGATTAAATCAATCATGCTTCTAGACTCTCCTGTTTGCCACGTATTCATATGGATACCCTTATGTTTAAACCACGTATTCGATACAAAAATGCCCTTTCCTAAGCATAGCCCAACTAACGCTTCACTATTCTCATTCGTTCTGGTATCGCCGTAGGGGCCAATTACACGATCTATGTTTTCTCTTCTTACTGCCACCCACTAATTCAGATCATCCAGCAAAATCACTCTATCATTCACATGACATGCATTAAGTACCTCTTATAACTCTATCCAAAAGGTTTCACATTCATCCTGGTTATCACTATTCACCGGAGCATAACACACTACAACCATTATATTCCTGATGGCTATCTTTAATCGAATGCAGAGTAGCCGGAGAGACACAACTCATACTCCCTTACATGCGCTTTAGTAAATTCGCTCAAAATCAATCCCACTGCCTTTGAACCATGCGTTCAACTCTCTACTCTAGACCAGGAACCTAGACTTCCCTCATCGATCTCTATCACTTCTGCCCCTTTCCACTTGGTTTCACTCACACACAGCACATCTAGCTTTCTCGCTCTCATTTTACTCAAAATCTCGTATTCCTTTCCATATATCCCTCTTACGTTACACGTTCCTACTTTCCATTTCATGATCTCGCGTTTATTCCAAGGTGGGCCAATCTTGTTCATTCTCAGCTGCCCAGCATGGCGTTGATTGTCCGAGGTTTTGCATTGGCGCTTTTTGTTAATATTATTAAAGGTAGGCCTGGTGTTGCTAGCCTAGATCGTGCCCATAATCGACACCATACCGCTCAGTGTTGATGTATTTAACCTACGTGCTACAAGCGCAGCCACAATCCCAGCATTACCCCAGGCATGCCTAACGCTATTCTATACAAATTAAACTCCCTATCATGAACAGGTTACTCTGCAAGCCACCACGTAGTTATCCGTGCCACGACTACTAGGAGATATACGTAATGCACTGACACATTCGGGCACTTATATATAATTGGCATGTAAAAGGCCAAGTCTTCATTTCTTATCAGAGCAGCAGGAAATGTATTAATATATATATATATATATATATATATATATATATATATATATAATG
>JAHWXV010286234.1:0-10458 GCA_024586415.1 Phrixothrix hirtus | reverse complement strand
ATATATATATATATATATATATATATATATATATATATATATATATATATATATATATCTACAGTGTGACCAGTAAATTGTTAATGGCTTTATTCGAAATTTGACTTTAGCATTAATTTTTGCTTCGATCGAGATGAAAAAACCAAAAAAATGGTAGTCACGTGATTCGCATCATCTGTAAAATTTAAATTTTTTCCAAAAAAATTCCAAAAGTTAGATTATTTCCCAAAATATCGAGAAAAGTTATTAGAAATAGTTTTTCTAAATGCAACTTTTAGCCCATGTGCCAAATTTCAGCTACATGAGATACTTTTCATTTTGTGCCCATTTTTTGAAAATTTTACTGCTGTTGCAAAATAAGACTCGATGTAACCTACACAAAACTTCTTACTTTTGACAATGCTTTATTCCAGACACATTTTCTATGTACATATACTCAGTGACATAGAAATTGCAACACCAAGAAAGAGTAGGAATTTCTAAATCAAAGTTGGTAGATCTATTGGGCTGATATTAGGTAATAATTGATGAACTTTTGAGATCAAGTAGTAATGTGATAAAGTCGCATTTGACAGTTGTTATAATTATTTGCTAACTTTTTCGGTCTGTGTTTTTCGTACGATTTGTTGTTCTTTTTCATTGTTAATTAACATTATTTTAGAAGCTGTTCTTTTTTTAACGTGTTTTCTTTATTTGAACATGCCTAGAGTACGGCAACGAGGATATTACCGTTAATTAAGTGAATTTGACAGAGATCTAATTATTGGTTTGCGCGAAGCTAGTTTTTCATTTGGGGAAATTGCTAACGATGTAAACCGAAATCGGTCTACTGTAATGCAAGTGTGTCGTGCATGGTTTAAAGATGGTCAGGAACATTGTAAAAGAGGAACCGGCGCTTCAAGAACAATGAGTGAGCGTCAAGATCATCGCTTAAGACAACTGGCATTTAGATAACGATTTTCCTCTGCTCGGGCAGTTGGTGAACAATGATTTGATAAATAAAGCTGCCTAGTAACGCCTAGAACAGTTTATAGCCGAAACTGAAGTTTCAGGTTAACATCATATCGTCAGCAGCTTGTGCTTCCTTTGACTGCAAAACATTGTCAACAACGGCTGCAATGGTGCAATGAACAATCTCATTGGAATCTTGAATGGCGTTGTGTTGCCTGTAGTGACGAATCTATATTTTGTTTAGGAATGCACGACGATCGGACGAGAGTCAGATAAAGACGGGGCGAATTACGGAAACTGCGATTTACAGTTGAGGGGCACGTACACCGCACTGTGGGTGTTGGGGTGCGATTACCTATGGCAGCAAGTATCCCTTGGTGTTCATTCGAGGAAATATGACATCACAACGGTATATTACGGAGGTGGTCGGAACACATCTTTTGCCATACTCACAAGAGCACGAAGATCCATTATTCGAGCAAGATAGTGCACGTCCACATGTAGCAAAGTTTTCCTTGAACTTCTTTGAGCAGGTCCAGATTTATTTTTGCCCTGTCCTCAAAGATCTCCAGATCCTTCTCCCATTCATTGAACATATACGAGGCATAACGGGTAGAGGCCTTGAGACATCAGGTGCAACTTAGATGGGAAACAATACCCCAAGACGAGATAAACAACCTTATTCAATCAATGCCCCGGCGTGCAAATGAATGTGTAAATCAGAGAGACCGCATCACACATTATTAACAATTATAATAAAATTTTATTTAACTACTAAAGATTTTACTTCCAAATTTTGACCATTGTTACTATAACATAGATGAATATTTCTACCAAATTTTATCCGGAAATTCTAACCTCTTCTTGGTGTTGCAATTTCTATATCACTCAGTATATAAACAATTTTTACTCTGATGGAGAGGACAAATTATCTCTGAAACGCTAGCCCCTAGATAGTAAATATTTTCCGTGTATGCGGTATATTCGCAAATAAATTTGTTTTTGCGAAATCCAATGAGATTAAAGCATCCGATTTTAAGAAGCAGCTACGTCAAAATCTGCCAGAAGTTAAGCAAATGCACTAGCGAAACGTCTAGCATGATAAACCTAGTAAATTAGTGTTTACACGTTTCTCAAACTGTGACATTACTGAAATCCTCAGCTCGCACTCCTCTATACTTTAAAAAATTGAATTTATTTCCGAATAAAGCGCACATACATCAAACAAATAAAAATATGTGCACATCGCATATCTGAGATTATAGACCTATAAACATACGTTCCATCTGATATGCACGCGTAACATGGAAGGAATGTACTTTTTTTATATGATGCGCTGATGCATTTGTTCTGACTTAAATATTCAAATCGTTGCCGATGTTAAAAGGTAACCTTGGATGTATTTTAACATATAAAGATATCAATTCATAGTCAATTTTTATATTGGGTATCGTTTAATATATGTAGATCAAATAAAAAATTATTTGTGATGCAATTTTTTAGTAGTCAAATTTTGAAAAATTGTTAAAAAATTAAAACTTCATTTAATGATCAACAGAGTTAAATTTCTAAAAACACGTAACGTTTTCGATCAATGAGTATCGACGAGATCTCATGCCATCATCCTCAGTGAGTATAATAAAATAATTAAAGATTGACTATTAACATAACAGGCTCAAATTAAAATATAATAGTTGACAACACGCGTCTAAATTCCTACTGCGCGATATAGTTCAAAGTGTAAAAACATAATTAATTAAATTTAAAATACATTTTAATAGTAGTAGTTATGTATTGATGATCAAAATTAATTTTGTTTTTGTTATTTGTACATATCGGTGGGGTATACAATTAATTAACTTATTTTTATTTGTATTTGCATATTAGATGTACTTCATAAACAAATATAATTTATGAAATGTATGGTAACAACGTAAATTAAAAGAACTATATAACCATTTCTAAAGGAAATGTAGAAGCGACCTCACGTACTAGCAGATATGTCAAACCATTTGGAAACAATGATTTCCTAAATATAGAAGTCAAAGGAACGCCTCTATGGCCTACCAGAACAAGTCACCAAAACGCATACTCAGGATTCGACAACATCATTTAAAAGTAGAAAGCTACGAATAAAGTAGGACTGAAAAACTGTAATCGGATATACCACGGCATTATCTTAATTATTAAAAATGGCTTCTATTACTTACCTGATGGTCTATAAAATACTCTTAGAAAGGAACACACACACACACACGCGCGCGCGCGCGCGCACACACACACACACACACACACACATACACACACACATACACACACACACACACACACACACACACACACACACACATTGATTTATAAACTGAAACGGTACACCAAAGTGGCGTAACGGTATTTCAAAATAGGCGTTCTGTTTGATTGGTGGTGAAATGAAAACAGGCTCAATAGAGAACAGCAACTACGGATATGAATTTTAATTATACATTAATTTTTCTAGAAAGAAGGAAGAATTCCATTAACAAAAATAAATAGGTGTGTGAAGTCGCCCAACCAGATTGAAATTTACTGTATAAGCTAACGTTTTCGTATATTTTAATCTTAAGGTAAATACATCATCAAGCCTAACATTATGTGGAATACAATTTTTTTAGTATTGTATTTCTTGGTTTTTCCTTTTCGTCAATTTATTAAATTTCAAATATCGTTGATTATGAAGCAATTCTTGTCCATTATGTAAATAAATAAAAAATACACATTAAATGAATTCTCAAAAATTAAACAAATTTTGAAACACATTTATTAAAATCAAATTTATAAAAATAATAATAAATAGATTATTGTGATGTCCAAATTTTTAAATGTTTGAATATTGTTTTAACGTGGAATACTTTAAAATGCTAAATTCAACAACTCCTTACAGCTTGCCTTTCTTTCTTAACTGTATAAACTCAAACATTTCTGTTAATGGTGATAATTTTTAAATAAGACTGAAACGGTTCTAGAATTTTCTTTTCAAAGCAACTATATTATCTCATGACTGGTTATTAAAAATTGAATTTAATTGAATTATGCATCATTCCATTTCGTAAGGGGTTTTGTATATTATTAATTCTGTTCTATTTTAAAAAATGATTTTCGTCCAATTCTAGTAAGTCGGTTCTCAATTTTTTTTGGGGTTCCCTTGTGTAATTAAGTTTCATCAATATATTACATTATTATGCATTTTGGAAAATATTTTCCCGGTTGTGTTTTGCATTGTGCATTTATTAAAGTTCTATGTTTATAGGTTCTTATATAGAAAGATTTAAGCTAAGCAAATACTTCTGATTTTACAGCGACTTATTAAAGTAAAATTTGTCAGGTTTTGTTGGCGTTCCGCGCCAATATTTGAATTTGTCGCCGTACGTTTATGGCAAATGCGTGGTTGTTAGGACTACGAAAATAAATAGAATCGGTCGGAATAAAAACGAGAGACGAGTTTTTTCTTGGTGGCGAAAAATTAAGAAAATAAGGTAACAGTTGTAAGCGATTTCAACTCTTGTGGATTACGAGTGTGAATAATTGACAATAACTCGTCGTGAGACCACCTCAATGTGCCATTAAAACACACGTAGGTCGTACGTGATAGAAATCTGTCGTATATGAGTGACTTTTGAAGTTTCCGGGGTGAGTGCAAGGTTTCCGCGGGAGTAAGTGTGGCGGAATCTCGATCCCTGAGAAGACAAATAGTGGGTTTCGGGGAATTACCTGCCTTTTTCCACCCCGTTTACAGCTTCATAGGACGTGTGAGTCCACTGAAAACGCAGGAACGTATAAAGTTCACGATCGACGATTATGGTGCTGTTGGGTAAGCGAGTAGCCCTGTGACGCATCGACCAAAACAAAGGTACTTAGTATTGCATTATTTGCTTCAATATTGTATACCTACAAGAATGTATTGGATATGTTAACGTGTATCGGCGGGAATCTGGTGTAATTCATGGTCCCGGAAGCCGAATATTGTAGAACCCAGATTAAACCATTCCCGTTTAGAAGGGAGCCTGTCAGAACATAATTCCTGTCCGAACTATTGATGGATATCTTTATTTACTGCAAATATAATATTTAGATAATAAATTCATGTTATAGTAGATTGATTAGTCTTCCCCGTAACTCTTCAATTATGCCGAATTCAAGCGGCGGAGAAGTTTGCTTGTAACACTGTGTGTCATTTTGTTGTTTTTGTGTATGCTCAATAAAATAATAGATATAGATAAATAGCTATTCCGCAATTGGACTTTCAATTTAAACTCAGAATAAGTTAAATATGATTATTTTGTATTTCAGGATATATGTGTTTGTCAAGGTGCCCCCCCCCCCTCTAGCCAGGGTCTTAATTCATACTGATATTTGAGGCCTAGGTAAGAGTCAAGTCAAGGACCACGCATTTATAGGCTGCGGAACAGTTTTCCCTATTCTGAAGGACAGCTCGATTCATTATACAACCAATAAGGAGCAGTGGCGCCCTCCCCCCCAAACTTCAAACCTTTTGTACGTAATTCCAGATTTTTTTTTGGAGCGTGGACATGCTGGTGAAGTCTTTCACGGACACCCCTCCTCCGAGAAGCTAGCGGGACACCAGCATCGTCGTCGGGCGTAACGCCAGTCGCGCTTGTGATAAATTTTATAAAAATGATATTATACAGCGTGATTCTAATTTAGCGTTAGTATTTAATGTTAGTCGAACTTAAAGTTTATCTTCTATTTTCGCATTTCTTTTACTATTATAATTAGAGTAGCAGGACATTTATTAAATCATTATGTGCCTAGATTTTTTTATTATTTATAAAGGCCATATAAAATAAATCTATGCTAAAATCAATTTTGCTATCAAATAGTAGGAGGTCCAATATGTTCTTGCCTGTTTAAATTTGGCGCGCTGCAATTTTATCCAGTGTATGTATGTTTAATCTTGCTTCATTTGATATTATATTTTTCCATCACAGTGCTCGTTTTATTGTATTTCATTATTATAATAAACATATGATAGCACAATTTTTAGAAATAATCATACAATACAAGGCTGTTTTTCCTAATTACTTTGTTTTTTCTGAAAACAGATCACAAAGGATTATCTATGTATGAATAAAGGTTTATGTTTATAAACAGGTAATTACGGCGTGGTAAATTCGAACACAAAAGTAATATCCCTTAAGACCAAAACGTGTAACAAATGTAAGCAAAATTACATTTTGAATGTTTTACCTTCGAAAACTATTGTATTCTTATTGAATAGTAAATTTAATAGTTGTCATTTAAACAGTAAATTATTTAATGACATAATATATAAAATTTCAATTTATTAAGTCGAAGTATTTTTATACCTAGGGGTTAAAGATAGAACACTTTATTCTTGGGATAATTTCGCTCAATAAATTTGATTTCATTTAGTATCTAATTATTAAAGTAAGTTTTAAATTCAAAACTTTGTTTACTGAATGCGTTGCGTTGTTATACAAATTAACATATTTATAAAATTGTTTATGTATAGTATAGCCCTATAATTGTTAAACGTTTGATGCTTCATAAAATTTCTAAGTTGGTAAAAAAATAGCAACTACCTAATAGCAATTATAGATGCACTGATAAATTATGATAGCTGACTCTCCGCGTGAATTACAAAGTTAATTGTAGGACATTAATAATCTAATTAGGTTAATCCTAAAAGCATCCAATTACATTCTGAAGATTATATTTTAGTGGCATTCTTTGTATATGCAGTAACATGAGGTATTCTAGGTCATAATTAGGTTGTCGGTAAGCAGAATGATAACAATATAAATAACCATTATTCATCAGATCTGTTTTGTAATAATATAATAATCAGCGTTAAGGTTATTTTAATTATTTATTGATGCCACAAACTAAATAAATTATTTTAACGCTTCAACACAATTTCAACAATTCGATTTTTTAGCATAATTTAACCCACCAGTATAATTTACTTTATTTGTACGTTACTGGACTAGTACGTATAGTGGTTTCGGTCTTAAGAGACATTACTTTTGCATTCGAGTTTACATCACCGCACGTTGTATGTTTGTTTGACAAACATCAAAGAAATGTATCATTTTAAATCAGTAGGTATATTAATTATAATGAATTAAATTTACATTTATAATTTGTTATTATTTACAAATTTATAATAATAGCGTCATAATTGCATTTTCAAAACCCTTACAATGGCAGTGGCGCCCTACCATTTGATTTAAGTTTTCCTTTACTATTAATAAAAAAATATTTCAACATATTTTTATTTATTTGAAGCCATGACCTATCTGCTGAAAGTCACAACACTTCAAAACAGAGTTATTTTTCCGGACAACAAATTTGGTTGGATTTGACTGTTAAACCGGCATGTTGCAGCGGAAAGCTCAGTTTCGGTTTCAAATAATTGTGGAAATGGATTTCTTTCGTCGTTAAATTTGGGCCAATATTATTTAATATCATTTTTTATAAAATCTAAAGAAATTTAATGAAAAAAATATCGATATCTGAAACACTCAGTTGCCTATAATACAGTCAATTCTACTATAACGCTATTAATTCGTACCGCGTTATATGGAAACCGTATTATGAGAAATACAGAATTAATTGAAATCAGGAAATGCGTTCTATGGAAACCACGTGATGAAAATCATAGAAATAAGACAAATCAGATTAATTTATACCGCGCTGTATGGAAACCACTATCGCTTCTATGGAAACCGCGTTATAAGAAACTCAGAATTAATACAAATTAAATGAATTCGTACCGCGTTATATGGAATCTCAGAAATAAATAAATTGTGCATAAATCAGACCTATATAAAAACTGCATTCTCAAAGTATCAAGTTGTGACTGATACGGTTAATAAATAAAATTTTATAACAGAAATGGCAATGAATATGTAGATTTTTACATATTTGAATTTAGGTTTATTGAATATAATAAAGGGTGTCCCAAAATTAACGCAAGATTTGAATTTGCCGCCATTCGTGCAGTAAAGTGTTGGCAACCCTGTTACAAGAACCATTTGGCGGTCGATAGTTTAGGGTTAGTGAAAATGGAGCATTACACGATAAAACAACGTGTTTTCATTGTTGAGCAATATTTCAAAAATAATGACAGTCTGGCGGCCACAATTCGAAAATTTCGTACAAAATATGGTCGGAATAGTGATTTAACTTCGTCAACTGTGAAGAGAGTAATTGAAAAATTCAGGCAGACTGGATCAATTGATGATGCTAACCACACTGGTCGTCCAAAAATAAGCCGTTCAAATATCAATATCGAAACAGTGCGTGAGAGTGTTGATGAAAGTCCAGAAACATTAATTCGGCGTTGTGGACAAGAATTGCAAATTTCAAGAAGCTCCCTACAGCGTATACTCCCTGAAAATCTCAGTCTCCATACCAACAAAGTTTAACTGACACAAAAACTGAAGCCCAATGACCGTACACAACAAAGAGAGTTCGTTGAATGAATTACTGAACAGCAAAAAGGTGATGCCGATTTTTCAAACAAAATCATTTTCAGCGGTAAAGCATATTTTCACCTTGATGGCTTTGTTAATCGTCAAAATTGACGCATTTTGGCTTTAGAGAACCACATGTGATTGTCGAAAAACAACTGCATCCTCAACCTGTCACTGTATGGTGCGAATTTTGAGCTGGAGGCATCACCTTTTCGAAAATGAAGCTGGTCAAGCAGTGAATGTTACTGGTGCTCGATATGCCAAAATTGAATGATAATGGACAGCATGTGGTTTCAACAGGACGGTGCCATATGCCATACAGCCCATGAAACAATTGAATTACCACAAGAGACATTTCCTGGCCGTGTACTCTCTTGTTTCGGTGATCAGAATTGGCTCCCTAGATAGTGTGATTTAATACCATCGGATTTCTTTTTATGGGATTATTTGAAGTTAAAGGTCTACGCCAACAAGCCCGCAAGCACGCAAGCATTGAAGAAGGAAATTTAACGCTGCTTCAACGAAATTCAGCCACATTTATGCAAAATGGTCATGGAAAATTTCGACAAAAGGGTGCGTTTGTGTCAACAAAGCCGTAGAGGCCATTTACCCTCTGTGTTATTCCATACATAACCCTATCCTGTGTACTTAACAATTCAATATACAAGTAACAATTTAAAGAAAAAAACTGTGTTTTTTATTTAATTCAAATCTTGCGTTAATTTTGGGACACCCTTTACATAGTTCATATAATAAAATGATAAACTAAAAAAATTGTTTCCGACAAAAAAACTTAATGTGATGCATATTAGATTGTTTAATTATTCATCATCACTGTCAAATATTAGCGATCTAACCCTTTTTTTTCTAATTGGCCGAAAATTCTCCTCATTTTGCAGATTTTCTTCTTGGTTTTCAAATGTAGTTTTATTTTGTAATTCTTCCAAAACCTCTTTACATGGATCCAAGCGGTTTTGAAATTCCTTTTTAAATTTTGCACTACGCATCGTTGAAGGATCCTGTTGAGTTAAGTGACGTTCTAATTCTTTAGCCAAATCCAGCCCTTTTTTTAAAACATAACTGAAGTTTGAAACTAATTCGTTATCCGTGCTTTTTTCCACAAATGTGTTTGAGGTAGATTCGCCAATTCATTCCATCAATTCCTCCTCATTTAAACTTTCTTCCCGAAGTAGTTCTTCTATATTTTCATGGTTTATTTCTGCAAATCCTTCACTGTTCAAAGCAGAAGCAACGTTTGCTATTTCTGTAAGTGGGGCTGGAATATCATTTTCCTTTTAAACCATTTGAAGTAAAAGAGGCATCCAACATGCATTAAGTGTTGACGGTTTAATTTCTGCACAAGCTGATGAGGCAGTTCGAATGCAATCTAAAATGGAAAATTCTTGCCAAACTTCAAGAAGAGTTTTACCTTCATCATTTTCTAATCCATTCAAAATGGTTTGAAAAAATTGGCGTATGTAGTATATTTTTAAAGTTTGAATGATCCTTGGTACAGCGGCTGCATCAACGAAGTGCAGTTAGGAGGAAAATAAACATTTTTCACATTTGGGTGGTTCAGTTTCTTACTATGAAAATTGTTTTCAATCATATAACTTTCCGTTTGCGGGATAAAGCAATTATATAACCAAGCCTTAAATAATTCTTGAGTCATCCACACTTTTTTATTAGCACGCCAAAATGTAGGCAACGTAGACATCTTAATATTTTTGAAAGTTCGAGGAGTGGAATAACAATTTATTATCATAGGTTTTAGTAACAAACTTCCTGATAGATAATATGAAGAAGTATGAGATAATCATAATCGGAACAGTTGCATTTTTAGAAAAATTTTCCGTCGGGCAAGGAAAAACATTTTTCTAAAAATGCACTTGTTCCGATTATGATTATCTTATACTTCTTCATATTAAAATAAGTTTCTGTCGACAATTAGGCAATTTGAGCTGTATAATTTAATTATACATCACCTCTCAATATAAATAATTTATATTGA
>JAHWXV010286227.1:0-14674 GCA_024586415.1 Phrixothrix hirtus | reverse complement strand
CCCCCCCCCCCCCCCCGCATGTCCCAACTTGTCATGTTATCATATGTATATCAATTTGTTCATCTCAAATCAAATGTGAGGACTAAATGTTTTAACTTTTATCAATTTATTGCTTATTACATTTGTTACAGCTAACCATCAATCTTGTAAGAAGCACCAAATGAAACTCAAAGAATAATAGACTAGTATTTATAAATGAGAACATTTGAAAACCTTTTAAAAATGTGGTTAAAAATTTCATTAAAGTTGAAATATAAAACAACATTAAGTAAATAAGGTTTTCAAATACAATTTATGATTGAATGAGTAGACAAAATCAAAAAATACTTGAAACAAACATTTTTAGATATTTAATTTAGTATACAATTTTGAAAAAAATTTCAAAGAAAATTTTGTTCTACAAGTCATAAGATATCCACAGTTCTCATGATACTGGTTATTTTTGGGACACCCTGTATAAATATAAAATACTTTGTGTTTTTATAAAATTGTTTTATTAAAAAAACAATTATTGATTCTGTACTAGGCAGGTATTAAAAAAAATTACTTACCTAGGAATATAATTTAAAAATTATTATATAATTATACCTCAAATAAAATTAATGTCAGCTAGAAAGGAAGAAAACAATTGCTATATTTCAACAAAAAGACTTCTGGTAATTCTTCCAACTTGTAAAGTATGTACACAATAGACAAATAGCATACTCTAAGGGTTTAAAGTAAACAATGAAATAAAAGAGTTGATTCCAGATTAGTATTTTACTTTCAGTTAACCTATTCACCAGCTAATAATCTTATGATATGAGTAACAAAAGCAAATCATAATATTTTGAAAAATTTGCTGATTATAGGATGAATTGCAATAATTTTCATATTTTTATTTTGACTAATAAAGCATTTTAAAGCATTTACAAGCTTATTTTTGTTAATTCATTAATTGACAGGTAGATCTCTTTTAAAGAATTACATTATGCAAAAATTTAGAAGCATCCTTTATTTATGGTAGCACCCTCACCATTAAAATACCTATTTATGGAATTTAACTCTCCAACTAAATCTTTGATAAGATTACAGAACTGTAATTCCCTTGTCATATGTGACTAAAGCACATAGTTTTATGAAAAAACTTAATATAAAATACAGGGTGCGTAAGATATTTAAGGACATACCTTTATTTGGTTATTGCTGTAATTTAATTAATTTATTTGTTTCATAGAGATACAATAATAATAATCAGACACTCAGCTTACTCAATAAATGAAAAGGCATGCTGTAATTGTGGCTATAAAGGCTGAGTATAGACATTTAGAAATATCTTGATTTTTAAAAGTCGCCAGATCTATCGCACACAAAGTTCATAAGTAATTGGGGGTTGAAGATGGAAACGTTTTACCAGCATCAAAGTGTAAACAACATTCCAAATGCTCTGATATACTCAGAACACCTGAATTTATCCAGCAAGTTCAACAAATCATTAATAACAATTTCAGAAAATCAATGACGTCACAATTCCATGTCTCAGAAAGAACAATCAGAAATGTTCTCCATGAGGACATTAGATATAAGTCTTATGTGATATGGAAAGAACAATTTATGTCAGAAAAAGCAATAGAAAATTGCTTTTAAATAAAAACTTAAAAATTTTGTTTTTCTCAGACAAAAAAAAGGTTGAGCAAAAACAAAGTTAATAGATGAAATGACAGATAGTTTTGTAGAAACCCTTCTGGCATCTCAACAATTATGCACACAAAATTTCCTGTAACTGTTATGGTTTTTAGGGTTGTTAGCAATGAAGGTATGTAATGTCTCCTTACTTCTTTCCACAAGGCATTAGAATTAACTGCTGCTTACATTGATATTCTGTAAGCAGTTGTTAAGCCCTGGATTGGCTGTATAAATTGGAAGGCCTTATATGTTTCAGCAAGACTGCACCATCACGCAAGGCTCAAGTAATGTAAGAATTGATGTCTGACAATTTTCACGACCACGTAACCTTTAACATTTGGCCCCTTAATTCTTCAGTCCTCAATCCATTGGTTTACTTTAATATAGAGCATTGTTGAAAGAGGTCAACGAATGCTCCCATTAGTCTAAAATGTCTCTGAAAGCCGCCATAGTCAGAGTAATGTCTAATATGAACCAGGATCATGTAATTAAAGTATATAGATGATTTAGGTTTCATATAGAAGCAATTTTATGGAATAAAATTATAAAAATATTTATTTTTATGTTTATACCATTCTTCAATAATAAAGTTATCTGTTATTTTATTCTGTTTTCTAAGAACATAAATATGCCTTCAAATACCTTACGCATCCTGTAGATAGAGTTTCATAAATTGCAGCTAGGTACATTTAATTTTAGTGTTATATGACAATAGGACAATCAAAATGACCATTAATAATTTTAGAAATAAAGCAAGCATTTAAAACTTCTCTCCTGGTTTGCAGCAACTACTTAAAACCTGTGGCCTATCACAGATTTCATTGTTGATCCCTAATTTAGATATAATAAATCGTAAGGAATTTATCTTGTACATTCTCCAACATACTTACATATAAACTATGAGGCCATTTCAAATGAAATCCGGATTGGATCTGTGGAGCATGCAAATGTATCACTTACAAAATACATTGAATGAGATTTTAAAGTAATTATCTGGGTAGCCTCTGACCGCTTAGTTTATTAGATGAAACAATTGCAGCACCAAGCTGTCATCATTGTTTGCAATGTCGTCACTAAATAATTGGACCAGCGAAGAAATGCACTCAGTTATAAAATTTTTAACTGCTGAGGATGTAAATCCATCTGAAATTCATAAAAGAATATAAAATGTTTATGGAGATAGTTGTATGGCTCGTTCAAGTGTTTATGAATGAGTCAATAAGATTAAAAATGGAACTGAGAGTGTGAGAAATGCTCCACACCTGGGACAGATGAATCATGTAATCACTCAAGAGAACATTGCAGTGGTTCAAGAGCTGATTTATCAAAACAGGTGAATTAAACTTGAAGAAGTCACTTCAAAAATTAATGTGAGCATTAATTCAGCTCATAATATTGTTGTGGACCACCTTAAATTTCATAAGGCATAAATAGTTTCGCAAGCAGCCAAAAAAGTTTTTCTCAGATGGAATTGATACATTGGTCGATAGGTGGACAAGGTGTATTGAGAGGCAAGGAGATTACATAGAGAAATAATATGTTTACTAGTAATTTTTTATAATAAATACAGTTTTACAAACCCAATCTGGATTTCATTTGCAACAGCCTTGTATAAGACGATTGTCACATTATTGAAAAATACTCTGAAATTGATCTAAGAAACAATATGCCAGGTCTATCAAAAATCTAGCACCAAATGCTATAGCGGCTAAATGCGTTTGCTTTAATATTTAACACTTTAGAGGTATAAATGTCATATGTTAACCTACTATCTTTTGATGTCATTTTAGAATTTTTATAGCAGTACTTTCCAAGTGGTGCAATTTTTTCTAACAACAAGGTGGGCCATGTTGGGTATCATTGATAGCACATTTTTTCTGAATACAATAGTCATCACAATTGAGACGTTTGAAGGTAAATTTTCAAGAAAAATCAGACATGTAATATCTAGAGGCAAGAATACAAAATGAAATAGGACACATTCCTCCAGAATGATTACAAAACACCATTAATAATTTTATTGATCATATTCATTATTACCAAGAAATGAACAACGAACAATTTGAACATCTTCTACATATTTTCCAACACAATGTTTTGAAATAAAAATTATTAACTTAATATTTTTATTGTGATTTTTCTTTAAAATTTACCTTCAATTACCGTGTTTGTGGTAGACTATCGTATTCAGAAAAAAAATTGCTATCCAATGATACCCAACATGACCCATCTTATCATTAGAGAAAAATTGCATCTGGCGCCACCACTTTGAAAATACTGCTACTAAAAATTCTAAAATGACGTCAAAAGGTAGGTTAATATATAACATTTATCTCCCTAGAGTGTCAAATATTAAAGCAAACACGTTTGGCCGCTATAGCGTTTGGTGCAGCATTTAATAGACCCTGTATATTCTTAAACGTAGTGTTTTGACATTCACCTAAAAATTGCTAATATATGATCATAAAAACTTTCATTTTCATTGATTGTTACACCTTAATTTTAATTATACATTCTAAACCCACAGAATTAATTTTGTAAAAGTTATCAAACTTCCATAATTTCCTAACTATAGTTCAAGGTTGAGCTAGAATTTATGTTCTACAGCATGCTTAACTGTGAAATCAGAAACTTACAAACTTTGTTATGGGGCCTAACAATCGTCATCAGTGACAATTAGTAGAAGATGTCATTCAAATTTGTTACATCAGACATGGAACAGTGAATTATATCAAAATTTTGGTAAAAGAAGATGTAAATTTAGCAGAAATTATATGAAAACTGTATGTAGAATATTGGGAAAATACATTTTCATGTTCTAGTATAATGAAGGAAATGAAGACATATCAAATATGCCACATAATCACCTTTAGTCAACATCCTAACCAAATCGAATCTTCGTTGTATTCAAAAGTTATTATTTAGCAACTGAAAGTATGAAATTTTGTTTCTATCATAGGTATAAATGTAGGAAGTTATCATAGAATTATCCATGACTTCCTAGAATTCCACAAAGTTTGCACTATTTTTGATTGAAAGACTTATCATGTTTCTGTGGCTACCAATCATTTGCACCATTATGATAAAACTTAAATATATCATTTTACACTAGAGTCAAAAATTGTCAGTAAATAACGGTGTCATAAAGATTCTCCACTCCTCAAGAACTTCAATAAGTTAGTAAAGTTATGGCTTTGGTATTTTAGGACATACATGGCTCGATTTTTGAGAATTTCTCCCATGTGGACAAACCATAAATGCACAATATTATAGTAATTTATTAAAAAATGAGGTACATAAAACTACTTGCAAGCACAAGCGTGAAAAACTTTCCAACAATGCAAGGTGGCATGTGGCTAATTTAACAACTGCAACATTAACCACAATGGACCAGGAAATCATAACACGCTCTTTACAGTTCATATTTAGTTATGAGTAATTTCTTTTTACTTAGACCCTTGAAGGACGTAATTCACAAATGATGAGGAATTAACATGCGATGTCAGCTAGTGGCTGCAGAGTCAGAATAAATCTTTTTATTCAATAGACAAACTTTACCATTACGATGAAATAAATGTATTTTGGTGTAAGGAAAGAACCTTAAAATGTAATCAAATTTTTGTTGAATTTATGTGTATGTAAAATCTAGGTTGACCTTGAAAATCCCTCGTATATTTTAGATTTTGCTATTACATGAGAAATAATTTAAGTTTTATAGAAAAAATATCAAAATTTCAAATTAAATTTTATATTCTACAATTTTGTGCGTCCATAATAATTCATTTAATTGTTTATTTTAGCATCATCGAAAAAAATTGCAAGGACGTAGACTTGATTTTGACTGTAAAAGAAGACGACAAGCAAAAGGTATGCATTTTTGATTTTTAATTAAACTTTTCCAAAAACAAACTTTCTTCAGTTCTATTAATTTATATTTTCTAATTGGCAAAATAATTTTTTCTAAAATATTTTTTTTAATAAATCATGTTGAATTTCAATATTTTATAGTTTTTAAAACTTCGAGTCCTCATTCTAGTCCTATCAGAACACCCAAGCATTGCTCTGGTATGTTATTTCCCTGAAGATTTCCTGTCATGAAGGCTTTTAATTAAAAGAGGCATTTGATTTATGAATTGTATTTAGGCTATTTATTTACATTACAGCTTTTGCTAAGTTTTATTTTGTTTCATATTGCTAGTTAGATAACAACACAGGAAATAGTTTTGTAGTTTTTAGTATTTTAATTTTTATTATTTTATTTCTGTTTGTTACTTCATTAGTAATATGTTGCAGGTTTTTTAGATTTTTTTTTGTTTAACACTTATGTAGAAATTGTATATAACAGGTTCAAATATTGCAGATGAAGAAATTAAAATGTCTGAAGATAAATTTGCTGAATCTCTTCATTTAGCTCAGATGGGAATGTTTAATTTATTAGAAAATGATGTAAGTTTATGGTATATTATTAATAAAAGAAGCTACTGTTGTAACTTATAGGTAGAACAAATATCGCAGTTAGCTACTTTTGCTGAAGGCCTATTAGATTATCATAGTCAGTGTACGGAAGTACTCAGGGGCCTAACGGAAACTCTTTTAATCAAGTAAGTTGTCAATGAAACTACTTCTTCATATAAATGTTAAATGCTTTTTAGGAAGGATGAAGCAGCTAATCGTCCAAAGATGGAATTTGTTCCTAAAACGTTGGCCGATTTGAATATAGAGGGGGTATCAGATGGAATTAACGGTACAAGTCATCATAGTTCCTCTAGTTTACACATAAATTCTAAGCACCATTTGAGACCTTTACCTAAGTCAAAACCTCATTATAAACCATCCGATCCACTTGACCTTTGGAGTTCTGTTACAGGTATTTTATGTTTGTTTTTTTTTGTTTGAAATATTATTTTCAGTTTAATTTTATTATATTAACCATGGTTTTATTATTTTTATTAATATTTACTTGACACAATTTTTGAATTATCTTAACGGCAGGTGTTCATTTGAATTATTCGGTTTTTAATCAGATTCTTCATTAGTTTTTCTTTCACTTTTATATATTGTTTTAAAACCTTGACTAAATATGTTTTAGTTTTGGATTAAAACTATTCTTGTACAAAGATTTTAGAAATTAATGAATTAGATTAATTTGTAGCTAGCAGGGTTAGCAGAAACACTACTTACACCACTAATTTATATCTTAATCACTATGTTGCTCAGCAGTTTAACACTGGGATGGTAGTTGTATTTTGAGATAAAACCTGCTGTACCTTAAGATTTCCTTTAGATTCTATTTTAAACCACTCGTCACTAGAATTTTAAAATCATACACTAAGTTTATTAATATGAATTAATATTAAAAAAAAAGAAATTTCATCATATTTAATGCCTTTCTATGGTAGATTTATGTAAATTTTATATTATACCCCACTGCTTTTATGCATTTGTTTAACTTAAACACCTTTAAAATTGTATTGCTTGGTAAACAAAGAATAATTATTATGAAGCTGTTCGTTCCTTTAATTCTGCATTGTGACCACAACGTAAATCTGAAAAAAATCAAGATACCCTCCATTGAATACAACTCACTGTGATGAACAATAAAGATAATAGAGTAGCTTGGATGTGTTGTTAGTTTATATTGATTTTCATTCCTATGTAGGAGATGTAAAATTGTAAAATAAAACTGCTATTCATGTTCAGCTGCTACTTTTATAAAAATATATTAATTTGGTTTAAATATTTTGAATGTGGAAATGTGAGCCTTATCAACCAACATATCCACATGTGATGAATAGTGTATCTATAGAGGCTACTGCAATGATCAAATCCCAGCTAAATACACATGTGCATCTAAAAATGTACTATTTCTTCATTACAGTATGAGCAACTTATTACTCTTGAAGAGTACAATCTCAACTCATCAAACTTGAGGGTAGTAAAATGCTATCACATCTGGCCTACACCTTTTATGTAGTACCGTTTGTAGTACGATTTGATAACTAATTATTTTGTTTCTGAATATGCTTTGTATCGAGAAGCGTTTTTTCACTCAATGCCTGTTACAAGATGAAAACTTGCAGTTTTTAAATGACAAATAAATTAAACAAGCATTTAAAAAGGCATGTAAAAAACATATAAACAGTTATTTTCAACACAGGGTATCTTTTGACTAATCTAAAAGAAAAATATATAAATACATAAAATAAAAATAAAATGTTTTTGTTTTCTTCCTTACAAATAGTGGTTGAGCTTATTTTTCTTAAATAAACCAGTTTTCAAAAAATTGGTAACTGTTTATTGGATTTGATAAAATGAAAACAATATCTTTTTTGTTAACTATGTTGTCTCTTTGATCTGAGAAGACAAATTTTGTAGATCCTCTTTTCTAAAAAAAGAAACTTCATATTTGTTAGGGTTTCTGTTTGACAACACGTGACCTATAAAATAAGTAATTCATCTTTTACCAGAAAACTTAAACGTTTTGACCAGTTACAACTTTATCATTGGAGTCTGATGAATAAATATCATATCAAAATCGACATGGGCTTTGATGTTCAACAATCTTTAAAATATGTTGAGAAAAAGTAAAGCTAACATAATTTTTGGGAATAACCATTGGTCATCTGTTAATCAGAGATTCAATTTACATTATCACATATTAACTTTTGTCAAAAATTATTCAACTGTAACCTAAGTTTAATCTTGTATTAGCATGTTAGTACAACGGTTCATAAAAAAAGGATAGTATCAGCCAAAGATGATGAACTATAGTCTAGATTTCCCAAATAGTAATGAGTACATTTGGTTTCTGCAGAAAGTTAGATACAGACATTCTAAAAAGAAGAGTATTTTTTGATATAAATATTCCATGAATTTTCACTCTACCTTTAAAAGGTTTTACATTTCCAGGTACTAGCTTGATGAAATCGCCAATTTTTTGCTCATAATTAGGTAAATTTAAACTTTTTATATATGCCAATCAACGATTCGAAGTTGAGAACATATGTTCCTCTAGCAACAAGTGAATCTGCCAGTTGTTTTATAGCTGTTCCAATACCATCCAGATCCCGTTTTCCATGGCAAGACTTGCTAAAATGCCAGTGGACTTGGTTAACATTAAGAACCTGAGATATATGATTACCCATATCATGTGTCAAGGACCCATCACTTTAAAAATGTACATATTTTAACTGTGGTAACTCAGTGAACTTCTGTAAATATAGTCTACAAATGGGTATATATGGCAATAGGATTATGCCCTAGGCTATCAGATATTGTACAACAACAATTTATATGAGAAATATTTTATTATTGGAGATTGGTAATAAAATACAACAGTATGTAATGATACCCGTGGTTTAGAGCCACAGAATTGATCTGGTTACTTATGTGTATTTACATAGATAATTTTTGGAAAATATCCATATGTATTAAGATAGTATGTTTGACGAGTTACATTTTATGTTATTAAATACTTTGTATTGATGAATAATTTTTCACAAGTGGATCATATACTTAGATATATTTTCTTCAAACAAAGACCGATTATTCTTTTACTGCTATTTGAGAACTTTTTTCTTTGTTTTTAACAGTAATGATTTCTTTTTTACAATCTAAGATTTGTAAGTTACTTTTTAATTTGGGTCAAAGACATTAATATCCACCTTAGCATTCTTGACCAACATTCTTCTTTTAAATTGTATTTACAGCATAGGGATTTACAATCTTCATAATCTTTAAGACTCACAGTTTTCTAGTGATTAAAGATACATTTTTATGTAAAATTCACAGACAGATATCACGAGCTTTGGCATTAGACGGTAGTATACAAAATGGCCTATATTGATAAAATGTGGTGTAACTTACAGATTTGAAGCACAGAAACTCCATCTGAAATTTTTGCTGTAAATTATGTAAAGACCCATTTAACAGTCTTTTTTGTTTTTTCACTTTTTGTCATATATTAATGCCGTTTTTCCTGGTAGCATGTGGCTGTTTTTACTTTTTTCTAAGCAATCTGTTATAATTTACGTACGAGGGTTGATCCCTATGTTTCACCCCTAACCTATTTCCTATCAAGGTGAGAATTTAAAACTATATTTAATGGAAATCTACATTTATGTTCTAAACACCCCTGCATTTACAAATATCAGTTGTAGTGGTCAACTTACAGCACCCAAATCCATCTGCCTAAGTGTGCTCTCAATCCTGAAATAGATGCCAATGAGCAAAGGTGTGATTCAAAATTTGAAAAAAAAGGGTTAACCTCAATGGAAATTCATGCAGACTTAACTGTAACTTTAAAGGGACTCCGGAGTGTCATATGACATAGTTAAGAGAGCATCTTGTTAAGGTCAATATGGCCAGCAAAGTTTTCTGCGATACTCAAGGGGTATTACTGGTTGACTACTTTTAAGAAGAAACTATTATAGCAGGCTCCTAGTATGCACAACTAATCGCCAAATTGCATAAAGCTATAAAAGAAAACATGCAGGGAAACTTGACAAAAGGAGTACTCTTTCATCAAGGCAATGCTCTTGTGCACAAATCTGGTTGCAATGATTGCCATTTATGATGCTGGGTTTGAAATTGTGGACCACCCATCTTATTCTCCAGGTTTGGCCCCATGCAACTATCGGCTGTTCCCAAAAACAAAGTAGATATTTGATGAAAGAAGTTTTTGACCAACAGTTAATGGGTGGTTCGATAAAGTTGGAGAACATTTTTTTTCAGGAGATGGTCACGAGGTTGTAATGCCAATAGGAAAAGTATGTTTAATTTAAGTGGGATTATGTTGAAAAATAAACTTATTACAATTTGATTGTGACAATTATTAGTAGATCAGTGGTGGAGTATAAGGATCAACCCTTATAATTAACAAAATTTTTCTTAGACAAAAAATCTTGCCATTAGTCCTTTTTAATAATTTTAAGGAAGATATTGATGACAGTGTCTAACAAACTTATACTTTTTAATTGGATTTCTATCTACAAAATTTATAAAATTTCATTGTTGATTAACACTTTTTGTTTTCTTAAAAAGCTTTTCATTGCCTTGATATTACCAAAAGCAATTTACACGTTTTACTACTCTTGGAATACTTTTGATTTATTTTCACATTTGGACTGTCTGGGTTTTTTATTCCCTTTATTGCTCTTTTTTTAATTTTTCTTGATTTTACTCAGCTTTCCTTCGCATGCTTTTTTCTTACCTCTACTTGAAGTATGTAATGTACATGTTCTATATTTTCAAGAACCCTTAGACTAGAGGTTAAGTATAAGGACCTAACATTTTTTCTATCTTTGCTACCTCCTTTTTAACCAATTGATGCTTTCTAGAATGTTCTTGCCAGTTTTTCACATGACTGTCTTGCTTCTCACTCATATCAGAAAGCTTTTAATTGTCCTGCTTTCCTTTCATTTAAAATACTGCTCCTGCTCTTTGTTTTTATATTTTCATATTTTGTAGCATCAGCTTTATTTATTTCTCACATTCATTTCATGTTGGATGTAACCTCTTCATCTTTCAATAGCCATATTTACTGAATACTTTGTCTTTGCCGCAGAATGTCTACATCATAAAAACAAAAAAAAACTATATTTATATTCAGTAAGTTTTGCAATTTCTATTATCATCAAGTCACCTCGGTTATCATTAAGTGATAATTGAGGTGGCAAAATTACATTATATTAAATTTTAAAAATATTGAGTTACTACGTTAGCTTAAAAATTAATGTTTTTTTTGATATTTTTTCATATTTACTTACCAAAAATTTTGATAATGCTGGTGTGGCTTTACAAATTGATGTAATAAATAACATGCTCTGCAATAATTCTGCAAAAGAAGTACACCCTTTTGTGTTTGACACATACTAAACATGTTCTAGAACTATTCATGTTTAAAGCGATAAGTACACCAGCTATCGAATATATTTGTAATTTTTGACTTGAAAATAGAAATATTATTTATTGGTGACATGCAGAAATATTTAAATAAAGTAAGTTAAATTAAATCACTTTATATTTGGAGATAGATCCAGAAATGTGTAATAGAAATTATTAGGGGTTTAGGTAAGTCATATATTAATTCTAAAATTATTAGATGCAATTTTATAATAAAACAAGGAAGGGCAATAGATAATGGTAGTAATTTTCATATAATTTACTGACCGATGTTCAAAACAAAAATCATTTTGAATATTAATAATACTTGATTTAAATGTAATATTCTCATAGATAAAAAGACATGTAAAATTGCATTTTAGTAGTTAGTATCATTGAATAAATAAACATACAATGAAAAAGTTACCCTTGAAATTAAAATAATCAAGATATGTTCACAGATTAGCAAAAGGCAAAGCTGTAACAGTAGTAAATTATTATTAACAACAACTGTAAATATGTATAAATAGTTAATTACAACTATATCGAAGAAAGTTCAAATAGAAAGGAATTATACAAGGTGTATACGTGACCTGTCCTCAAACTTTGCAGAAGTATTCTTTGATGCAAAATAAGAAAAATAATTCATATAAACATATGTCTACAACCTCTTCCTTTACGAGATATAAGCAATTTAACGATTAAAAATACAAATTTATTTGTTCTATGTTAAAACAAATGAATAATAACAATAAACATCAAAGTTCAAATTGCCACCTCCAACTGTGATGCCCGTTTCAACACGTCTTCTCATCAATTCTCGCACACGATCAAAAAAAAATTCCTGGAGTATGATGAATTGTTTGAAAGCCTTTTTTAATACATCCTCGAAGGGCCTGTATGTTACGAATTGGAATAGTATCATAAATCAATGTTTTAAGGTGACCCCAAAGGAAGAAGTCTAGTGGATTGCAGTCTGGAGATCGGGCAGGCCAATTAATCGGCCCAGCTCTACCAATCCAATGATTTGCATACTTGGTATTGAGAAATTCTCTTTCTGCCCGACTGAAATGTGGCAGGGTACCATCATGTGTAAACCAGAAATGAAGATGAACTTCTAAGAGTTCTGGCAAATTGTCCTCCAAAAATCGCCTGTAGGTTTGTCCGTTAAGTGTTTGTGGCAAAAAGAAAGGACCAATCAAATTATTACCTATTATACCTGCCCAAGTACTACAAGAAAATTGTTGCTGATACCAAGATTGAACCACAGCACGAGGATTTTCTATTGACCATTGGTGATTGTTATGGTAGTTCATAATAGCATTTTTCATAAATTTTGCTTCGTCGTCAGTGTAAAGAATTTTAAATTGAAAATCAGAATTAACACATTGCTCTAGAAACTAATTACAAAAATCTGGTGTGAGACAACACACAACTTTCTCTTGCATATTTTAAATTTAATTTGAATTTATTGACGTTAGTTACTTTCCTATACACCTAAATTGTAAACTTTAAAATTAATTGAATTTATTTTTTTAAGCTTATATTTTTCATTATTTTTTTAGTTTGTCTTTATATTTTATTGAACAATATTTTGTTATGATTTATTTAACTTTAATAGTTAGCATAAATAATTCATCCATTTATAATTTCCTTTACACATGTACTAAGAGTTTTATAATTAAATTTTGAGCTCATTTAAGGCAAACATAATTTATAGATTTAAATAAAAAGCAATTAAATATGTAAATAATGCACACAACTCATTAAAATATTAATTTAGTTTTATTTTGGAGACCATAATTGAAACGGTAATCCACCAAGTTACTCGCCAGACAAAACCTTGCTTAGCTCTAGAGATTTGTCTCAATAACTCACTTCAACGAATTTTCTCAGAGAAACCATTTAGTTCATGTAATATATCATTACAAGCGCAAGAAACGTGGCGAGTTTAAAAAAAATTGTTATAGCCGTTTTCGAAAAAATTGCAAAAACCTAAAAATCACAAGAATAAAGTGGCACTTCTTGTCATTTGATTTTAACGAAATTCTTACACTGAAGTGCTAAGGTGGTAATAAACTTATATATAAAATTTCACTTTTCTACAACATTTGGTTTTCAAGATATATTGTCACTTCTAAGAGTGCCTGTACTCTCTGTATGTGGTATGGAAATAACAGTTGCTCTTGAAGAACTTTCCACACTGTCATGTGAGACACTTGCTTTTATAGCGCTACATTCCTAGTACTACTTTCTGAATTTTCTTCAAATCTGTGTAAAATCTCCTCCTCGAAATTTGGAATGCGTATTGTTCTTTGTGCACCATTATCGGAAAGATCACAAGCAAATTTACCTGTTTCTCGCAAGCGATGATAAATAGAAGAAAATGTTTTTTTATCAAATAGACATCGTGCTTCACTGGTATTTCCATTTGCACGACCATACATAAAATGTATGTCGGTCATCTCAGCATTTGTGTAGCGTTGATTCATTTGAAATGATTAAATTGACAGCAGATAAGAACTAATACATATCACTCAAACAGTTTTTGTTATCAATTGTTTTATTAAGTAATTTAGAAAGCTAGATCCAGTAAAACAAGACTAAAGAAGTTTACAAATGGAATTAAACAGTGAATTGTGTAATTTTGCTGTCGAAGCAATATTCTATTGAGGGTATAACACAAGTAAACTATCAATAAATCTTAGCAATGAAATCTTTAAAAATTGGATTTTATTTTTGCTTATATCTCGCAAATGTAGAGGTTGCGGACATATGTTTATATGAATTATTTTTCTTATTTTGGATCAAAGATTATGTCTGTAAAGTTTCAAGACAGGTCACGTAGACACCCTGTATATAATTATCTTTAACTAACAACTATTTTAAAAATTTCATTTATTCATATTAATCCTTACTACTGGATCCTAGTAGTTGAGAGTCGTATATTTCTATATTTGAATTATACAAAACCTCTATAAATATTAATGTCATAATATATTATTAATACAAAGTTTAATTTCTAAAAACTAACTTCGCACATATATATTTGTAATATATCGACTAGGTGTGAATCTGATGGTATTGTTGGCTCTCCGAGTCTTGGCAAGTTAGTATAAACATCGTT
>JAHWXV010286220.1:0-10847 GCA_024586415.1 Phrixothrix hirtus | reverse complement strand
TTAGTTTCTGTTAATTTCTGAATTACATATAAAATTTGCATTATGTATCAATCAACGTTTGCTGCTTATTTAAACTAACTTTTGTATTAAATGTGAAATAATTGCGTTGCTTTGCTTTGCTTACAAAATTTAATTTCCGAATCACCTGTGAACATGTAATAGCTTTTCAATATTCGCAAAATACGAAAAACAAAACTTACTTTACTTTTCGGCTTTAAATTATATAGATAGTGAATTCTTTGGTTGTATACGAGGCACATAGAAATAAGTTTCTCTAGAGAAAAGGTATGAGATGCTTGCTAATTAATCACTGGTAATACGTAACTCAAAACATTTTATTTCTTTAACTAGTTTTATTCTTAAAGTCACATTTGCATGATTGGATAGCGTATAATCGTTCGTATTTCTTTTATTTAGCTCGAATTCGTATCTTACGCATTATACACTTTAACTGCTATTAGCAAATTAAACTGACGCTGTTATTATAAATATTTTTTTTGAAAAACACTTAAAATTTTTTTAATTATTTTCAATTACTTTATGTCAACATATCTTATCTTTTTATGTCATTTAATAGATAGTTCTAGTCTAATTAATTTTTATGCTGATGCTAAACTATTTAGAGTTGAGTTAGTGTTGTACGGTACTCGCTATATACAAGGTACCATCGAATAATTCTAGGTTAGCTTCGACCTATAAAAAGCATTTCCCTTATCCTGTTTGATTATCAATTATATCCTTTACTAGGATTTAAAATTAGTATTGTTACAACTAGCAGTGTAAATTCAATGATTCTAGGTTAGCTTTGATCTATAAAAGCGTTTCACTTATCCTATTTGCTTATCAATGCGTCCCTAACCAAGACATAAATTCTTTATCTTTATTTACTATGTCATATTTTTTTTATTATATTGTTGATACTTAGTGTTGTTATATCTAACGGATAACATTCTGAGTACCTGAATAAATACCTAATTACTTGTTAAGTTATCTTGTTATAATTTCACCAAACTTCCATTTCTTTCCTAATTTACTTTTCTTAGGTCTACTGTACCAGAGTCCGAGTTCGTGATGTAAGTAAACTTATTATAAGAGGACATCTTGCCGTTCGGGTGGTCTTGGTGATTTTCTTTTTTATAGTGAATGACTGGCGCCCTATTTGTTCTTTACTTTACTTTATTTTTTTTTACTTTTACCTTAAGCCGACGTTGACATTATCTCAACTGAGAGGAGACCAACCGTGAAGTATTTTGGTTGACAACTTTATACCTACACCGATTCCACCATCCCCCCCTACTCTACCGCTTGGCTACTGAGCTAGAATCCGTGGCAACTTGTTTTGTAAAATGATGAATCTGCTAAGTGTAAATGCCATAATGACAAGTGAAAATTATTGTTCGAAGGTTTATCTGTTATTTCAGGTGTAACATAACATGAAATAGTTGTTTTGAAGGAATTTAATCGTGATTGAAGTGTAATTTTACACTTTGATCTTAGATTGTAAGAAATATTGTTCAATCCCAATATTGAGATATTAGTCTTGGTTTCAGCCAAATTTAAAAGATCAATGAATGTCTTGCAAAGGTATTTGTGGTATTTATGGTATTTATGGACACAGTTGATAACATAATATAAGATGGACTGTTTGTAAATAAACCCACTCTGATTTATTCTCAAGCGAAATTCTCGGTTCTTCGTGCAAAAGAGTATTATGTTTCATTTCGCATTTTTTGCAGAATCCAAATTTGCAAAGTTTAATATAGTACTTACTTAAGCAATTGCTACATAGATTAAGTTGATTGAGATTTTTAAATCTGTCAGACACAGATAATTGTTGAAAATCCTTGCAATCACAGATACGGTGATCATCTTTTCTACAAAAGTTACAGGATATCTTTCGTAAATGCAAAGACAATTTTTTTATATGGTTGTCCCTTTTAAAATCTGGTTAAGTGCTATCGATTCCAAAAAGTTTGCTTTTGATTGAAAAAACCCTTTCACATCTACTAGCGTAGGCACATCATTCGAGAGTTTATGCTTTCCCATTCTCGAGCTGTTGTCCTATCTAGTTTTGTTGAAAGAAGATAGATAACAATGCTATCCCAATATTTTATGGGTTCATGTAAAATAGTTAATGCTCTTAAATGCTTGAAAAGATTATCTATTAAATTGCGTAAATCTTTGGATGACTCATCTTGTAAAGATGATTATGCACAAGTAACTTATTATTGTCATACTTGCATAAAAGCTTCCAAGCAATTTGATAATTCCTGGCTGAAAATTCTATAGAATGAATGAGTTTAAGAGCTTCGCCTTCTAATGAGACCCTTAAATAATGGAACTTTAATATTTGATTAATAGTTGTAATTGGAATGAATTAGTGAAATATAGGTATCCTTGAATTCTAACCATGAGTTTAATTGTGAATTGAACTTTGTTAGCTGAATTACTGGTAGTTTAATATTAGAAACTATTGTTTCAACTGAGTTGTCGTAATTGTTTTGTTTATTACTTGAAGTTGCGTGTATTTCTTAGAAATTACTTAAAATATACTTAGCTACTGACAAATTAAATACATATTTTTCAGTAAATTTTTCATGTACATTGAAATGTTCTTCAAGATCTCCTTCTTCACAAATATATTCGATTTCTGTTTAACATTTTTCAAATTCTGCCATAATTGCTTCATACTTATATATTCTACTACCTAAATCGAAAATGGTTTTTGAATCTATGGTTTGCTTGTTTGTGAAAGTTTCTTCTATAGGGTTTAGGAAATTGCTAAAAATTGTTAGCTTCCTCTTCATTGTACTTCGTTATCTAATTAGGTTGCTAATACCCGACATTGCTGAACAATTGTAAAAATGTAGATTGAATGAAATAGCTGGCATATTTGAACAAACAGAATAGAAAAATGTCAACGAACTTGAATTGAATTGACAGAACCCTGGTTGACAGACTCACTTACTCTGCAAGTGATTTTATTCGGAACCAATTACTGTTAATTGTTAATTAATCCGACTCGAAGGACCGTGTTTTTATTTCGATAGAATAGACTGAATGTTTACTAATTTTTAAATTGATTTTTTGGTTTAATTTGTATTTTTTGATAATAAATTAAATACAAATTTGTTTATCATATTATATCTAGGCTACTGAATATTAAATGCGATTTTAAATATTAACATACGGTTTTTCTCGAGTTATCACCAAATATGAGGTTTAATTATAGCAGTGCGCTTCTAGTTGCGTCGAATTGAGTCAAGACAGGCCGAACTGACAAAGGCTCAACAAATATAGTTTACATTGGCATCCCAAATATTGACTTGGGCGACACTCTGATAAGGTCGAGTTAATTCGAGTCGATTGGATTTAAGTTGAACCCAGTCATTATGCGGGTTTGGTAATTTTAATTTTCATCACTTACGTTATACAGTTTGGAAAGTTGTAATATGTTTTATTTCACAATATAGTCCCTGCAGGAGAGTTAAACTATTACGCACTGATCAGATAAAAATTGTAAAATTTTACTGTATGTTGCAGAAAATCTAAGTGCAGATGGTTGAAAATCCCGATCGAGACCGAATGTTGATGATATATGCTTACGACAACATCCTATTTATGTTGGAATTCGCTTTTGTGAAATCTTACGACACCGCATGCACAAAATAACGACACTCGACAAGTTTTAAGACTTGTTAAGAATTGTCTGGTGTGATACTCCATGCATTCTCGACTGCGACACGGCGCAATAGCATCATTGGCTCTTCCACTCACCAGAAATCCATGAAATAGACTCTTGATTGCATAGCCTATACAAAATTTGAAAATTGTTCTAAAAGCAAACGTCCATGTGCTTGTTGAAAAATGTGTTGTTATACAGCAATTGCTACATTCATAAATTTAAAAAATGTAACAAATAGTAAATAATCGCGAATCAACGGTCAAGACCCGCCCCGGTTAAATTTATTCTGTTCAAAAATCACAAACAACACCCCAAATACAATACTGGGAACAATTTTGCAAAATATCAACTTAACACAATCGCTGCATTGGTACAATACATTATTTTTGTTGTCTAAAATTAAAACAGTCGTAGTAGGAAATAGGACCATAGAGCACATTTAGGCTACAATGATCGACCACGTTAAAGCGGTCACTTTCAAATTGCAGAACTTTACCCCATCGTCAGTTTTAAGTCGCGACGGAGAAAACGACACAAAAAAGAACGTTTTCTTACGTTTGAAAAGTTGTACAGTTTGGACGTTCTAACCTAACAACAAACAAATCGATTCAATCGTGGCAATACATATAACTTCGAAACTATTTGAAGTGCATGCACTTAAAATACACTAACAACCAAAATTTCTACAAATATTCAAATAAATGTGAAAAGTTGAAACGACGACTATTTTAGGTATAATAAAAAAATTAAATATTATTTCATAAATTATTATAATAAAGTAATAAATACCATAATTTTTACAAATATATGAATACAGAAAGTATTTATTAAATAGCAACAACAGAAATGGAAAGTGCACTATTGAATATTCCAAGACACCTAAATGAATACTAGCGTAGCAATGACGGCAATTTTTATAAACTTCGCACTCGGACTGTATCGGGCATATATTTGTCCCTGCTTGCCAATGCATAGTGTCAACGGTTCGCCAGTAAGCCAGTCTCTTATACAGGTATCCGCAAACTGTGGGACAAAAACATATATCTTTCGAAATATTAGCAAGTACAGTATTCAGTCCAACACTGGCGTGCGCGCTGTGCCGGATAGTAATATAGTTGCCCTTGATGTGTATTATTCATCGGTATATCTTGAAGTAGGAACATACGTTTGTTTCTAAAAATATTTATTCCGGAAGATAACTTTAAAAATAATTTTATTTGCTTTACCTGACATATTTTAGAACAGTATTTCTCAATCTGCTGTACGCGTATCTAATGAATAAGCGAAAATTTTAAAAATAATTTTTGCAAATCAAAATAAATAAATAAGCGATGTATTTGCCAATTGTTCTTTTTGTTTACAATAGTAATATTTAGGGAATAATATTGTTACTGGTCGGCGTAAAAAGAATCGGTTAGTTTGTGTCAGAATATCTCAATTAAACACGTTACAAATTTTACAACAAAATTCATTGTATTAGTATCATGTCTGACATTTAAGATAAAACAATTTAGAATCTTGGGATTCTAACAAATAATTTTGGTATATGTTTAAAAATTAAATTTTAAAGTGTAACGAGCGACTTAAATTGGTTTTGTTATTTCAAAGAAAGTAAACAAGGTCAAAAAACTTGTATAGGTCACATTACGACAAGCACGTCTTATACAAACATTGCGTGTTTTTATATGAATATCAAACTACAGTAGTACGTATTTATTATTGTTCCATTTATAATTCCTGCTGGTCGGTAAATAGAATTGTATTTAAAGTAAATTACATCATTTAAATTTTCAAAATGTAAACATCGTTTTTGAAAAAAAATTATAAGAAAATTGTGTTCTACAGATCATAAGGTATCTACGATTTCCGCGATTCGCTTATTTTGAGACACCCTGTATAATTAGCGCGTCGATAATTTTTCCAAGAAAGGAATCAATCCCTGTAACACTGGCTGAGACTTCGGAATGCGAAAATTCTCTTTGCCCTCATGGTTTCAATTGCTACAGTTATTTTTTCATACCTAGTAACATTGAAATCTACATCTTACAGATATTCATTGAATTGATGTACTAGATTAACTTTAGGTTGTCTTTCCGCGTTCTTTGTTTGCATCAGTCTATACATGCCAGAGTTTTACGTGAGCACTAATAAATTTTACTATTTCGATATTAATCATTTGAAGATATATGTGATGTCATTTTCAGATAATATTTTATTATTGATTTAGAAGTTAATCTTTTATCAAATTAAGAATTCCTAAATTATTTTGAAAAATTTTTAATTAGGTATTTTACTAGTCCAAGCAACGAAGGCAAGATAGGAAATATAAATCGTGTAGTTTTCAAATTTAGTAGAGTTGTAGAGCAGAGTGTGTTGAATAACACACTAAAAGGCATGCGGGGGGGGGGGTCGATCGGGGGCACTGGGGCCGTTTAAAGTTCACTTCTTCGTCTTTCTTAAATAATTCAAACACGATGGCTTCCGGCAACTAAAGTTCTATGACAAAATTAAAGTACACGAAATTTCCTACAAAAATGATCCTATATACTTATTTATAAAATTAGCACTTTGGAAGTAACATAGCGAATTTCCAAAAACTCTTTTTATGTAAACTTTATTGAAAACAAGAGAAAGTAGTATTAACCAAAATAATGTGTTGCTCAGAAAACTAGTCCAGAAAACAAATATTTTGATGATAATTTGTACATAATACACTTAAAGTAACATGGGTATCCTTAAGATTATATTACAAGCTGTTATGGTTTAGAAAAGCTGAACCGTTTATTTTTCTTTCGGTTAATTTTAAACATAGTTTAATTTCTATTTACAGTAATTTGCTTCTATTTTATTTGATACCTATGTGTATCATATTTTTGGTGGTTAAAATTTAATCCGTACGCCACTAACTTGGTTTCTATATTATGAAATGTTATAGAAGTATTAATTTTAGTCGGAAAGAAATTTCTAATTTATTTCTGGTCGTTAAAATTTAATCTGTACGCCAATGACTATATTTTGTCCCATGTGTGTTTTGTTTTAATTAGTGTCTTCATATAAATATTACCAACGATAGTTCGTTTTGAAGTTTATTTTAATTTTGTAAAGCTACATATTTATTGGGAAACATTCAATAAAGTAAAAGAAATGAAACCTAGTTTCCCAACAATATGTATTCGACTATCCTACATATGTTTCGGTCTTTTATGTATAGACTATCATCAGGGAAAATTAACTATAACAAATAAAATAAAGAACGACTGAAATTAAACAAGGATAAGAATACTTACATAAATAATTAATAAAATAGATGTTAAAAATTAATTAAAAATACTACATATTAATGTTGTAGGAAGTACAAGAGTGTCAAGTTAATATTAATAGAATTCTAATAGTAAATAATCTATAAAGCAGGCACGAGTGTTACAAAGATAAAACAATATAAATAAATTATCACAGTGTGTAAAAAACAGTATAAAATATATGTATAAATAAAATAATGCAAGACAGTAGTTAATACTAATATCAACTAATGAAATTAATAAAAATAGAAAACCAATAACAAGTAAATAAATTAAAACGAAAAAACATATACAGAGGAAAATTTAAAAATATAATATAAAATATTCCATTAATTTTATTTGCATCAGGGGCAGACTTATAGCTGCCCCTTTAAGTTAGTTTTAAATATATCTTCTAATATTTTGGGTATAAAACTCTTTAATATTCTACCACTTGAAATAAAAAGTGTCTCTAATATAACCAAATTTAAAACTCTGCTAAAAAATTTATTGTTGGAAAAATGCCTCTATTCGACTGAGCAGCTGTTAGATAATTAATGTTAAAACCTATATTTTATAATATTTAACAATGTATTCTTTTTTATTTGTCAAAATTATTTGACAATTTCTAATATAATTACTTGTAACTTTGTCTATGGAAAGTAAAGAATTATTATTATTCTTATTATTATTAGATAATTAAATAATTAGGTTTATTTTAAGTTATACAAATACAATATCCAATACTTTTGAAAAGAAACCGCATCTAAAATAGATCATCACTAGTCTAATTTATGGCAGGTCTTTATCCTAACCCCAATAAAAGATTTTTCAATCCAATTTCCGATAACGTTCATAAACTTCTTGTTTACAAGTACGTTAGATAACCCAGTAAACGCTTTTATTTAAATTGTTTATAGACTTCAATAAATCTTAATTTAGTTCACCGTGTTAATCTATTTTTAGAACATTAAATAGGAGCTAATCTGGTTTAAAGAATCTTCTATGTTGTTACTACTGCTGGGAGATAATATTGCAACGTTGACTTTGAAGTCGGTTCCACCGTACACCATTTGATGTTTGAATTGTATCTAGACTAGTTACAACCCAAATGCAGGCTTGAATTTTAATTAGATCTTCGGTGGACTAGTCATCTTCGAAAGGAATTCTAATATTTCGTCCTTAAGCGATTTTTTGCTTCATTTGGAGCTGTCCATTTGATGAACAGTGATATTATCTTAACATATACTGGCTTAGAGATACACAGCACACGCATTACGTGACTCTTGGCACAAGAAATCGAAAATTGCTCTATGACGGGCTTATATTGACCTTGACGCTTTCCGGTAATTTCTTACTTGCCAATAGGTTTAAGCATTTTTTAAATGTGAACCAATCGGATTCCGCCTACGTCGGTTTAGTTAACTTTCACATAGCGGGAGTATTTGACCCTTTCCTTGCGGTTAATTGCAGTTTTTTCGAAAACTGCCCTCATAAACCTTTCAAATAGTTATGGCTCCTGTTTAACGTGTTTATTGCTCTATGGATGGCTATACTTTACAAGAGGTTTACCCTTAACTTTTAAGCTGCGTGTTTATAATAGTTTGGAAAGGTTCCTATAATAAATTTTTATATTACGCGAAACCTTCGATATATTTAAATTATTTATTTAAAATTAAATTAAAATTTGGAACTATTTAATTATTTTGGAAAGTCTGTAATTATTTTAAATTACATAAGCCTTTACATGTTCATAAAATTAATTGCTTATAATTACAGTATAATATTGTGAGCATAGTTTTTTGGTATTGTGCCAAGCCTGGTACATTTTTTTCTACAAGAAGAATGAACAATAACAGTTTTCTTTTTTTTATAAGTATGTGCTTTCCATCCTTTCTTAAAATACTAGCCTTCACTAACCCAGTTATACCTTTTACATTAACATTACATACATCACTAACTACCTTATTTTTACAAATCAAACATTTTGCAGCCATTCACACTAGGTACAATACTGATAATAATATAAAAATTTACTAACATTACTTACACATGCCGTGCGAGTATTTTTTGCTGCCTAAAAGAGAAGATGCACTGTAGAATGCGACGAGGATGCATCTGACGGCAATGGAGAGAGATGCACGCAACTCCTCATACTAGTTTCTCACTTTCGTTCCTCTTTTTCACATCACTGCGACCATTTCGTATTATCACTGACCCTCTTGTAGCGCTGCAGGACTATGTTATTGTATAAGAATTAATCATTTTGTCTGAGTCCTCTTAATTATGTATTGCAATTGAAAATTTACCATTAGGCAAGAGTTTTTAAAAATCCGCAATATTCATTGCTTGGTATCTTCAAAAATATCAATCCAATAAATACGGGTATTGGCAGCCTCAACCAGAGCTGCCCAGCTGCAGATCTGGTGTTAATTGCACAAAAGTTATCGTTTTATATATTTTACGCATATACATGTATATGTGTAAAAGACATAAAGCGGATTATTTTCTGCAATTAACAGCAGAGCTGCAACTGTGCAGTTTTGCAGCTCTTATTGAGGAACCGCCCCTGTGGCATCATTTTTGTAGAAAACTTTGTGCTTTGTACATAAAATTTTGTTGCTAGAGGGCGTCGTTCACCAGTCAGAAAAACTGCAAAAATAGACTTTAAATGGCCTGTCATCCTTCCGTTCGCCCATAACCCACCACCCCTCAGGACTTGTAGTATGTTGTTTAGGATACTTCCCCTATAAATCTGCCAAGTTTAAAAACTACATCATTTATTTTCCTATTTTGTCACTTTTACTCTTCGTTGCCTGACCTATAGGTTAATAATAAAAATCGCTACATTGTAAATAAAATGTAGTTATGCATTCAAAAGAAATGTACGGTTTTAAAGGAATCAGGTCACAAAAGTAAAACACCGGAAATAATGACACATCAGCCTTTCAAATACGACTCTCAACTGGCGCTGTACGCGTTTTGAGAAAATTATAACTGTCCCAACCATTAGTTTTTGTGACCTTAAACAATATTTTCTGCATGCAATTTTACAATGCCATTTAGTGCCATGATTCCTTTCCCCCCACAAATTAAAGTTAAAATTGAGATAAACAGAGAAGCAATATTTTAGCTTCATAAAACTTACATTAATTCAGTGATAATGTAGTATATTAAAGAGCAAATTAGGCAATGTTTCTTTTCCATTTTACTGTAAATAAAAGTATTTGATTTAATTATCCCGTAGTGGAAAACCATATGGATAAACTATGGTAAAACCGTCGCACCGTAAAAAATCTACATCATCATCTGGAGCACCTTATTTGACACCCGTTGATCCTCCACGTAACTTACTTGCGCTTATTTTGTCCTTTTTCGAACCGATTGAATTGGAAAGTTTAGCGAACAAATTCAACTAGCGTCCATAATCATGTTCAATTAGCACAGTAATTTTCTGCCCCGTCCCTAAATTTCACAGACATTTCTATAGGTTGATTATTGTAAATAATTTTATTGAACAAACAGTGCAATAATTGATATACATATTTTCATAGGCAAAAGTATATAAGAGTGCTCTATTTGTTGCGATTCATAAACCAGCTTATTTGACACATATATTTTTTAATGGTTACTGCAATTAATGTTTTAGTCTTTTAAGCAAATCAGTATTAAATTTTAAATCTCTGGATTCACGATCGAGTTAATTTTAGATTTTTGTTTTATCTTAATTTAAAAGTTCTGTTTTATTTGTGCGTGCACACACACGCGCACGCACGCACTCACGCACGCACGCACGCACGCACGCACGCACGCACGCACGCACGCACGCATGCACGCACGCACGCACCCACGCACGCACGCACCCACGCACGCACACACACACA
>JAHWXV010286180.1:0-21872 GCA_024586415.1 Phrixothrix hirtus | reverse complement strand
GCACGCACGCACGCACGCACGCACGCACGCACGCACGCACGCACGCACGCACGCACGCACGCACGCACGCACGCAAGCACGCACGCACGCACGCACCCACGCACGCACGCACGCACGCACCCACGCACGCACGCAAGCACGCACGCACGCACGCACGCACGCACACACACACACATCAATTTTGTTGCAATTGTATAAAACTTAATCATTAGTTTGTGATTATTATTAGTAAATTTACTTTGTCGGGCCTCAGTATCAAGTAAATGTAATACTGTTTTGTTTAAGTTACTTATATACTTGCTAATTGATATCAAACAACTTTAATTTGAAAATCTCATCGATAAACCTTTAAATGGTAATATCCTTTGTTTTCCCATCCTCATTACCTTCAAAGGCTATTATCGAGCAGCTGAAGATTCAACTCTTATTGTACAGCAACACAGGTGAGTACTATTTGTAATTTAAACATATATGTCATTGTTTTATATACCGCTTGTGATACAGTTCATTTAGATTTGCATACAATTCCAGCGACGTATGCAGCCTTTGCACTTGTATCACGAATAATTGAAATTGCTTATATATTGAACATTTAATAATTTTCGGGTCCTTGGAGATAGATTATTCGTTCGATTACTTAATTATCGTACACAAAATATTGTTCCTACGAACCGGATTTGTATTTGTAATTTGGTACTTTGGTACTTTGTGATTGCCAAATTCATACATATCATAAATTATAATTGTTTGCGTTTTTAAATTAAATAAATTTTTAGTCGAATCCCTAAGATAAAATAATCGTGGGATTATCAATTAGATGTTATTGTCTGAAATAAAACACTGTCATAGATGTAACTTTGCAATCAAATTAAGATGCTGATTTGTTAGTTTAAAAAAGAGTTAAAATATTCTAGAACTTTTAAACTGAGGTGTCAATTACGGCTCTATCTCGCTTTAAACCATTGCAATTCGTGCATAGCTCGATTTGTTGTTCGTTGCTATTTCACACGGGCAAATCTAAACACATGTGAAGAAAGAAATCGTTTATCTACAAGGTTTTATGTTACCTGTTACTTTGTAATACATTTTATATTCAAGGTTTTCCTACACAGAATAGTTTTATTTTAATGGTTTTGATAAGTTCCATTAATTATTTCCCAAGCTAAATTTGAATTATTGTAATATTGGAAGCATCTATGCTCTCAACTAGTGGTTCTAAAATTGTGTTGCCTAAGCTGCAAATACCACTTTTTTCAGGAAAATTTTCAGATTGGTCGTGCTTTTGGGTCAAATTTAATTCAATCATGCATAAAAAGTCATAATTAAACAATTTAAAAAGATTTCAGTATCTAATAACTTCGTTAGTTCTTGAACCTCCTGCTGTTGTAGAACATCTTTCCCTTACGGAAGAGAATTACCAAATAGCTTTGAAGTTGCTCGAAACTCGTTTTCATAATCCTAAACGAGAAATTGCATTCTATTGCGAGAAACTATTGAACCTTTCATCTATCGAAAGTTGTTCGGTAGAATCCATTAGGAAGTTTATTGATACGTATAATATGCATACTACATCCCTTAAAACAATTCAAAATGTCGATGTTTATAAGGTTTTCTTCGCTACTCTCGTGTTGTCTAAATTCGATAAGACTCTAGCATCGCGCTTTGAGGCAACCTGTCAAACCCCGAATTGCCTTTCGCCAATCGAATTTTGTTGCTAAGTACAAATGCAGTAAAGCTGCACACAAGCCTGCCTCGTGTTCGCTGTTCGTAAATTAAATTCCTAAACAACGTTTTGATCTCGTAAAAAGGGCAAAAATTTGTATGAATTGCCTTGGCGCACGCCTTTTATCTGCATGTACATCAAAATTTGTTTACCGCACATGCTCCAAGAAGCATCATTCGTTGCTCCAGTTTGAAAATCGTCTCAATTCGCCTCGTACAGATGCAAAATCGTGTTCTCATCTTAATGAACTGTCATCTTCTCGTTCTGACAATAACTTCACCAATTCCAATTTCGATAGCGAAGCTGTCAATACATCATTGTTTACCGACTTCTTAACCAATTCAACTGTTGTTCTTACAACAGCTCTCGTTCGCTTACAGGTTTCAGAGAACCAACATGTCGTTGCTCGTGCCATAATCGATACGGATAGCCATGTGTCCTTTATATCAGAGCATTGCGCTCAAACACTTTGATGCAAACGCGAAAAGATCGCTGTTTCCATCGCTGGCATTGGACAAACTCCAACCTATTCTAAAGGTGTTTGTTCCTTCGATCTCGCTTCGTTAGGTGGCAAAGAGGTTGCTACCTCAAATCCCTTTTTCGTGTTGAATAAAATCACCTCAAATCTTCCTACTGTCGCTCTCGAACCAGCTATAAAATCATCTTTTGCATCTTGCATTGAGTGATCATACCTTCGATACACCATCCCCTGTTGATATGCTGCTTGGTGCTGACCTGTCGGTATCAATTATAAAAAGTATGCCACATCAACCTAAACCTCATATGCCTTTTGTCGTTTACACCGAATTTGGTTATGTTGTCATGGGTCCAACTTCTGTAATAAAATTTTTCGCTTCCAACTTGTCAACTTCCATTTGCTCATTTTCTTCACTAAATGTTTCTATAGAAGACAACTAATTATGGATACATCCAACACAAATTAATTTTACACAAGATAAAGAATTTAAAGTTAATAATTTAACATTAGCCATATTGGCTTCATTTCTATTCATAAACCTCTTATCAATTGACACGCGCAATTATCAATTTTTGAAAAATTACTATCATTTATATTTTTGGTCGGGTTCAACCATAAATTTAATACTTTCAACAGTCCTTACTACTGTAGCTTCAGCTTCAAACTTTTCAGCAATTGGTAATTGATGAAGGCATCAATTTTCCTCTCGCTTTGCAAGTTCTAAAACATAACATTTTTGTCGATGATGTCATCACCGGTGCAAATACATTGGAAAACGCATTATCCTTTAAACTCAAATTGTCTAAATTGCTCGTTCAAGGTTGTTTTGAACTACGTAAATGGTGTAGCAACTGCACTGCACTTTTGTCAGACCTACCTATTGAACACCAAGAATTGTTTCAACCGTATAACATTGATTCGTCTAACATTTTGATACTCGGACTCACGTAGAATCCAATTCTTGACAATTTCCTTTTGGATTTTCCTTCATCTGCTGATTTGTTATCGACAGCTTTTACTAAGCGTAGATTTTTATCATACATTGCACGAATTTACGATCCGTGTGATTGGCTTGCTCCAGTAGTTGTGAAAGCAAAATATTATATTCAACAATTGTGATAGGAAGTATTCTTGTCGGATGGGATGATCCTCTCGCTCCAGACTCTATTCCCACTATTTTGCAATTTTTCGAATCTCTTCAAGATTCTTCTCAAATATCAATACCTCGCTTCGTCTAGATTACCCCAGATAATTATCAGCTGCATGGATTCTCTGATGGCTCACAAAAGGGCTATTCCGCCGTCGTTTATTTGCGATCGTCGTCTGACCATCCCATATAGTGTTCGTTGCTCCTTTGCAAAACTCGATTGACGCCTTTCAAGATAGTAACAATTCATCGCCTTGAGTTATGTGGTGCTCACTTGCTCGCTCGCTTAATTAACAATTGTCTAAATGTCGTTTGTTCACAAATCTCGATTCAATTAGTTAACTTGTGGTGTGATTCCACAATAGTTCTTACCTAGATCCAAACTCCCTCTTACAAGCTTAAAACTTATGTTTCTAACAGAGTGTCGTCGATACAAGAATACACTTCAGCCCTCTTGGTGGAATTATGTTCCTTCGGAAGAAAATATTGTAGACTTACCGTCTCGTGGAAATTTCCCCTTTGAATTTTATAATACTGAGTCATGGTTTCACGGTCCAACATGGCTAACTCGTGACTCTCATCATTGACCGAACCCACATATCGGCGATAATCAAATTGTGAACCCAACTGGTACAGAGTTAAAGCCTTCAGCTTGTTTAATTTCAACATGCAATTCAAGACCAGTCGACTTATTATTCGATCATATCTCGTCATGGCCTAGAGCCATTTGTATTATTTCCTACTCATTTTCCGCATGGTTGCCTTGGAATTCAGTGTCTCACATGCAACGGTATCAAAGAACAGAGATAGCTCTTTGCAAGTACATTCAATCTGTTGAATTCGCAAACGATATTAAACTGTTAAGACTATCAAAGTCATGTTCCAACCAAATACAAAAATTGTGTCCACTTATTGAAAACGATATTGCTCGTGTCGAAGGAAGATTAAATAACTCTAATTTACCTTACTTTGTCAAACATCCAATTTTATTACTCAAATCTCACCATTTTGGTTTTAGCTCTAATTGGCTATTATCATATCATTCATTCCTATTGCGGTCCGTCGTTGTTGCAATCCATTCTTTCCGAAAGATTTTGGATAATTTCTTGTCGTCAACTTGTTCGGTCTCATATTCTGAAATGCGTTCGCTGTTTCCGCACAAAACCCACAAATACAGTACCTTGCATGGACGATTTGTCCATTTTTCGCGTTATTCCTTCCCCTCCATTTTTCCATACTGGTCTCGATTTTGCAGGTTCATTCCCTATTAAATTGTCTTCACTTCGAAAACCTATCACGTTAAAATTTTATCTTTAAGTTTTTGTGTGCTTTGTCACAAAAGCTGCGAATTTTGAATTCGTTGAAGATTTGTCTACACCCGCTTTTATCGAATCGCTTCATCGATTTGTCTATCGTCACTAATTACCTGCGCACATATATTCGGAGCGTGGCACTAACTTTGTCGGCGCCAATAAGGTGTTGAAGCATCTTATGAAAACATTTTTCTCAGATCCCCAAGTTCAAAAATCCATTTGTTCAGTTGCTTCTCCTAAAAGCATAACTTTCCACTTCTTACTTTCCGCTAGCCCTCATCAAGGTAGTCTATGGGAAAGCGCGGTTAAGAGCGTAAAATGTCACCTAAAACGTGTCGTAGGAATACACATCCCCACTCGCATTCAATTTCTTACCTTAATAAACCAAGTCGAAGCCATACTCAATTCTCGTCCTTTGTATCAGCTCTTATCTGATCCAGCTGAACTGTCATATCTTACACCAGCACATTTCCTTGTTGGTAGACCTCTCGTTTCGCTTTCTAGGCCAGATCTTGTCTTCACACCTGAGAACCATTTAAGTAATTTTCAACTGTTACAAGCTTTGAATCAACGCTTCTGGAAACATTCGCATCGCAGCTACCTATCTACTCTCCAGAGTCGTTCAAAATTGAACAGTTTCGTTCTCAACCTTCAAATTAACCATTTAGTTCTCTTCCTGGAGTCAAACACGCCTCCTATTTCTTGGCCTGCAGGTCGTGTGATCAAACTTTATCCAGGTTCAGGCTGCATGGTTAGTGTTGCATCTATTCGCACGTCAAAGAGTGAATATACTTGCCCATTTACTAAGCTCTTTCGTTTACCTTAGTTATTTTTAATTTCGTTGTCTTTGTTTCTTGTTTCTTTTTCTTTCGCTCTCGTTTTGAACCAACTTTGTTGGCTCAAAGGTCCCCGGTATGTTCGCGCCAAATGTAATAAATATTGAAACTAATTTTTATTAAGCGTTGTAAAAGTGTATACTGATTTAAGTAAGTGCAGGGCGCACTACTTCGCACATCTTTAAGTTTTAAAATAATTGTGTTCTTGCTCGTTCGTTGATTGATGCACACACGTACATTAATTTTGTTTCGATTGTATAAAACTTAATCATTAGTTTGTGATTATTGTTAGTAAATTATCTTTGTCGGGCCTCAGTGTCAGGTAAATGTAATACTGTTGTGTTTAAGTTACTTATGTACTCGCTAATTGATATCAAACAACTTTAATTTGAAAATCTCGTCGATAAACCTTTAAATAGTAACATCCTTTGTTTTCCAATCCTTACTACCTTCAAAGGCTATTATCGAGCAGCTGAAGATTCAATCCTTATTGTACAGTAACACAGGTGAGTACTATTTGAAATTTAAACATGTATGTCATTGTTTTATATACCGTTCGTGAGATACAGTTAATTTAGATTCGCATACAATTCCAGCGACGTATGCAGCCTTTGCGCTTATATCGCGAATAATTTAAATTGCTTATATATTGAAGATTTAATAATTTTCGGGTCCTTCGAGATAGATTATTCGTTCGATTACTTAATTATCGTACAATTACTGATTAGCATGGGAGACACCAGTGACTCATAGAAACGTACATATAAATTCTGAAGTAAATTTAGCATGTGATACGTATTAAATAATTATTGATATAAACACTTGTTAATCAAATATTTATTTGGAATACAAAAATACATATGGCAAAATGACAATTGCTACTAAAAAACTTGAAAAAAACAGATTTTGTATTTATCGTATCAAGCGAACAATGCTTGTAAAATGTTAATATCTGTTGTGAAATTATTTCCAGCATACAGTAAGTTGAAACAAGGAGGGTTGTTTTTGATGCCACTTTGGAATTCTTGTGTAGTGAATACGCTGTTTCGTAACACCCAATATATCGCCTCCTTTTCTTTCTATTGTCTTTGGTTCTTTCCTTAGTTTCTTTTAACGCATGCTTCGCTTTAGTACTCAGTTTTGGCTCTAATGCATCTGCTGTATTTCCCGATAGTCCACAAACTAATTTTTCACTGAATTCTACTATTTGTATTTTACAATTATTTGACTACTGGTAAAGAATTAAAACATTTATGACTGATGTACCTAATAAGTATTCAAGCGCTACTTTACGATACCATCGAATATTTCTTCTTAAAACTGAAAAGTATGAAGTCTTTTGATCTAATAAAGCTATTCCCATTTTATGCTAATTATAAAAAAGGATGGATTGTGGATTTTTAATATTTTCTCCCTTTTTATTTTTCTTGTTTATTTCCATTATGTCTAAAGTTTATCTCGTTGTAAGAAACCTACCAGCGCTCATCCTTTCAATTGCCCATAATAATACCTTCACATTCTTTACCTTTTATATCATCCTTCTTCATTCTTATCTCATTAAGAATTTGTTTTGGAACATTTTTGGTATGCTTTAGATAGTGCCAACTAAATAACTATTTTTGACTAAAAGGGCTTTTGCTAGCTATATAATAATATAATAATTATTTGCTACCAACGTGCGTCTTTCATCTAAGTAATTTTCGATTAAATTCATCACAATTTGATTACTCATCCGTCCAGCAGTAGGTATGTCATTTTTGCCTTTGTAAATTTCTGGGTTAAAGGTATATCCTGAGTCATCGCATGTTGACACCGCACTTTGAAGCATTACCAGGTATATACTGTTTAAGCAGTAATCTGCCTCTAAATGGTATCTTAGACTCGTCTGCAGATACCATTTATGAAGGAGTTTTAAATTTTGGATATTTAAAATTTAATGCATCTACTAACGGTTCAATTTTATAAAGACAATCTTAGGCATTTACCGTTAAATTATCTGAAACATGTAAAAACCGCAGCAATGACTGAAATCTATTCCTTGGGATTATCTTAAGTATGAAACAATGCTTATATAAAACCTTATTTGACTAATAATCTGAAATTTTTAGAAACTTTGCTAAGCCCATATACCTGCATAATTCTGGGGACTTAAACATAATTTCTAAACTAACAATATCTCTGATTAATGGTGCTCATGTTAGTGTTAGTGGTAAAGGTGGTGCTTCTAGGAAGAAAGGTTTGTCTTTAAAGAAGAACATGTCACGCAAGCGAAATATGTGTGTGCGCGCGCGCGCGCGTTTGTGTGTTAACCTGGATCGGGGCAAACATGTGCCAAAATTTGTTACAATGTACATACATCGGCGTTTGCAATCCCTGCCAGTAATTGCGATATCATCTGATGAGGAAGAAGTATTGGTCGTACCGGAAAAGAACTGAGTAAACGTCCTTGATGTTCATAGTATTAAATCGGAAGATGATGGTTCTTTTTCGATACAAACAATGCCTCTTCATCATGTAGGGGTTTCCGCTATCATTCAACCAGCAAACGAAGTGTCACCATTGCTTCTTCCAGGTTTCGCTATGGTTATCCAGTCTTCAAATCTAGTTGGGGATAATGATGTACTTCTGCAGATGATGTTGGAGAATAGCAGCACCGTAGATTCTCCCTCGGTACAGATGAACACCATGCAGGTGGAGGAGGAGGATAGCTTATCAATTGAGATGAAGCAGGTGATTTATTAGATCCTAAAACTCTCGCAGACCAATTTACCTGAAATTAATCTACTAGAGGATAACGATCTAATGGGGATATGTCAACCAGCTGGTAGGTTATTCTTCTTCACTACAGGAAATTGATTAAGCAACCGCCGCAGTTTCATCAGGTATTTGTGGGGTTATTTCTTCGCACTCACCCCTGCCACATGCAGATGATGAAGGTGAGAAAACAAGTTCCTTAGAGTTAGAGATGAGTTAGGAGGACTTTAAGGATACCTTCCCCTTACCTTCATCATCTTTTCCACAAAATCCACCACCAGAAGTTGCAGTGAATGCTAGGCAAGACCGCATTGTTGAACTCGAAGTGGGAATGGAGAAAACCGACAATCCATCTCAGCAGAAAGAACCAAATGTGTTTGCTTCGAGATGATGATACGAAGTAAGGAGAAAGAACTAAGAAGTGGTTCGTTTACAGTGATTGGAGCAATCATTATAAGTCTTTGGTAGCCAGCCAACAAAAGCAAATGTGGTTGCTCCAAACATTAAATCGACATAATGCCTTACTTAGGGATCTTCTGTAACCGTAGGTGAGTTTGTCCCACCTTTATATCCTTATCCTTTTTTCCTCTCTACCCAGCGAAGCACATCATATTTCCTACTCTTTATCTTCTCGCGGTACACCTTGTCTGCAACAAAGTGTCGTAGCGAAATAGAGAGGGAAGCTTCGCAAATATATCTTAGTGTATGTTTTAGATTGAATATAAGAGCGTGTTTTGTTACTATCTGAACAGTTCATCTGCAAAGTTATTATAGAAACTTTACAATGCTGCAGTGTGATGTTTGTGAACGGCAATTTTCAAGATTCGACAGTCTTTTTAGACATAGAAAGAAGTCTTGTTCATTTAAATCAGGTAAGTTTGGTAAATAAATTGTGTAAAGTGTATTATATTGAATTTATATAGGACAAAGGATTGACGTTTTACATAAACGTATAAAAATGTCTACAGCCCCGATTCACATATCCGCGATTGGTATATAATTTATAAGATTGTTTTATCATGTTTTAATAAAAGTATCTAGATGGTGGCATATGCATGGACGCAACCAATACCGTAACTAGTCGATCCTCTATAAGTGGTACGTTACCCGTCATACATAATTAGATATTGTAAAAGTGTATTTGTAGATATCGGTGATAGAGAAAGTGGTGGTGGAAATCAAGATCTTCCATCAATCAGTAGTGAGATAATTTAGTAATTTTTTAAAACTTACTTAATATGCTCAATTCTATAGATGATAGACAAACAATCAGTTATTCTAGTCGAAGTCAATCATCTATACCTGGTAAGATACTTGATCTGCTTTTGGTTTATAGTCGAATGATTGATTTCTAGTACACACTTATTGCGGTGATTGTCGTGAATATGTGTCGCGGCGATTATATCTAAGACATTTACGCACTAATCGCGATAGAGCTGCTGCAGGAAGAATTTTGACACAGAAGGAAGATGATACAATGGTTTTAGATTCAGCTTTTCGATCCCGTATTGTTAGTTATAGAATTTCATCTAAAGGTCATAATATAAATCTTGGCGAATTTATGAATGCAATTAAAAACAAAGTTGTGTAGTTAATACGAGATCAAGTGGATACATTTTTAACAGTTAAAGTAAATTTTGAAGCATTTGGATATTACCGCTTGGAATCCAAAATGCTGTAGATATTAAATCGTTTAATACCAAAAACGAAATTGTTGCTGTTAGTAGTGATGTAAAGGATGTGTACGGTGATTTTAGATGGAAAGTTGACTGAATTTCAAGAACGGGATTCAGATGTGTAGATATCATATTGTATTATATTAATATTTTTTTTGTATTTTAGGTTGGCCTTTGATAAATATACTATTCTCAAAGTAAATATTTATAAGTGTAACCCATTACGTACCTCACCATATATTCCGCTCCCAAAAGCGATTGAGAATAAAAATGCTGTAATAAACGTCTAGAATTGTTTTGGATGAGCTTTAGCATCGGCCGTGTGCATTTTGGAGAGTCCTTCAAACAGAACGACCTCATATAAAAACTTTTGGGATATTTTTAATTTTGATCGTATTAATTTTCCGATTAAACTTGGTGATATTTCCAAATTTGAATGCCAAAAGAAATTTCCATAAATGTGTATGATATTGAAAGCATATTTGAAAATGGTTAAACAAAATCGGAAATAGTTTGACCTCTGCACTTTTTCAAAAATGAAAAACAACCTCATATGAATTAATTTTCGATTCGTGACTTGGACGGTAAGTCATTACTGTTGGATTAAGAATTTTTAGAGATTACTAGCTAACCAAAGAAAGGTTAAAAAACAACTTCTCATTTTTGTGATGGCTGCTTGCGATATTTCTGTACAGCAGAGCAATTATGGCAACACGCCAGATTCTAATAGAGTATATACGAAACTTCCTATAGAAGATCCTGTAACTAATAAGTTTGGTGAGACTGTGCCTGGAAATATACCTACATTTGGAAATTATCATGAATGCACCATTCGTAGTTTATGTTGATTTGGAAAGTATCTTGAAGCGATTGCTATGATTGAATCGAACCCCTCTGAAAAATTTACATTGAAAACCTGTAAACACGAACGTCATTCTTTTCCATATTAGATAAAATGTTTTTTCGATGATGGTCTAACAAAATTTGAAATTTACCGTAGGTTAGATGTGGCTGTTGAATTTATGCGGAGATTAGAACAAGATGCAGTAAATATTTATCAAAGATATTTAAAGCAGTCTGTAGGCATAATGCAGTTAACTCCGAATCAGATCAGAGTTTGAAAGCGCTGTTATATGCTTTATTTGTAATAAATCTCTTCAAAGTACTGACATCAAAGTACGAGATCATTGCCACTTTACAGGAGTGTACCGCGGGGTAGCTCATTTAATATGTAACTTAAATTTTAAATTGCCGTCATTTATACTCATATTTTTCTAAATTTTAACGGAATAACATTTGCATCTTTTCGTTAAACAGCTAGCTTTAAATAAAGAAGTGATTGACGTGATCGTTCAAACCAAAAAAAATATGTAACATTCGATAAACTTATACAAATGGATGGGGTCACAGATTGAAAGGGTAACCTACAAAAGGGGTACTTACGCTTGCGTTTTTTAGATGGTTTTCGATTTATAAATGCATCTTTAGGTAAACTTTCTTAAAATATAAGTGATAATCATTGTATAACATTAACAAATTTTTTGGATGTGCTTTATAATTCCAATTGGAAAGACAACAAAGTGCATTTCCATATTCATATTTAGATAACTTGGAAAAATTACATTACCACCACGTGCGAAATTTTGTGATAAATTACGAGGTCAATGAATTTCATGATGCGATTATTAGCGAGCGATATATGTATAGGAAGTATATAAGTGTAGAATTTTAAGTGACTACGCCGATATTTACTTAAGAACAGATGTTTTATTGTTGGCTACTTTCTAGATCCAGCATATTATTTTACTGCACCTGACTTAAGTTGGGATGCAATGTTACACAGCACATCTGTGGAATTAGTATTGTTAACCGATATAGACATGCTTAATTTCTTTAAAAACGATATTCGCGGTGATGTAACTATTTGTGCAGGAAGGAAATCCGTTGCGAATAATAAATTTGACCTAAATTACGATCCCTCCAAACCACATTCCTTTATCATGTACCTAGACGAAACTAGTTTGTATGGTCATAGCATCCCTCAATACCTTCTACAACGTGATTTTGAGTGGCTCACTCCACATGAAATTCAAAGTTCTAACGTTTTTGATATTGCTGATGACTCCGATTTTGGTTACGGTCTAGAAGTTGATTTGGAATATCCATAACACTTACATGATCCACATAACGATCTACCCTTTTCTCTAGAGTCGATGGTTTCACCAACGATCAAGACACGATGTGAAAAGTTAATTCCAAATTTATGTAACAAGGAAAAGTATGTGATACATTATCGCAATTTTAAAGTGTTTGGTAGAAGGATCGCGTTTGACAAAAATTTATAGAATAATGTTATTTCGACAATCTCTTTGGTTACGGCCATATGTTGGTTTGAATATCAGGCTAAGAAATGCGGCAACAAAAAAATCAGATTAAGCTTTCTTTAAATTAATGGTCAATAGTGTATTTGGTGAAACCATGGAAAATGTGGACAACAGAGTAGATATTAAATTAGTTAGTCACTAGGAAACCGTTGAAAGAAAATCTGATGTGGAAAAGTACACAGTTAAAGCAAATTTTAAAAACTTATACATTGTTTCCGAAAATTTAGTAGCTATAGAGATGAATAAAGTTTTAATTAAGTATGACAAACGTGTTTACGTTGGCTTTACGATTTTGAATGTATTGAAAACTGTCATGTATGCCTTTTATTACAATTTTCTAAAACGTTTATATGGTAGTGCGGTTGTTTGCTATACACAAGACACCGAAGTTTAATAATCGAAATTTCGGTTGATAATTTCTATGATGAAATGAGACAGCATTTAGATGAATTTGATACATCCAATTTCCAATCGGGAAATATACATGGTATAGAGCGTAACGAATCTGTTGTTGGAAAGATGAAGGATGAGTATGCAGGTGTTCCATTAACGTGTTTCTATGGCACAGGTACTATGATTTATTGTGTAAGTGCGAATAATAAATGAGATAAAAAAGTTAAATGTGTTAAAAGATGTGTTATATAAAATGACTTGAATCCATCAGAATATGTGGATGTAATTGAAAATGACAATCTTGTTATATTTCGGCGAATGTACTTCTTTAAATCGAATTTGAACAACATGTACTTTGAGATGCAAAATAAAATCGCCCTATCATCTAAAGATGTAAGCGATTTATTATTTCAGGCACCACAAAAACTCTTGCTTGGGGTCATAAGGACAACTTAGTACAGCGTGAAAATATGCGAAACAGTAATTTGAATATATTGGTGGAAATCTTGCAAAGCAAGACGTAAAGAACGTTTCTAAGCTATGTAAAACAGTACTTATTTCTATTTCTTGTACAGATGTCCATATATATTTGCTACGTCTTTCTTAGTACTAATTTTATAGTTATTTAATTCCATTACTTTGCACAAATTAGAGACCAATTGTAATGACGCATTGAAGTAAAAAACTTGAAACCAAGTTCCCTAAGTAATTAAAAAGAATATTAAATTTATTTAATATTTGTTACTCTGCCTACAAATGTTTCGGTCCATGAATAATTTGAACCATCTACGGGGCATTCTAAAATCTTGAATGTCCAACTATTTTAGAAAGCCCCGTAGATGGTTCAAATTATTCATGAACCCAAACATATGTAGCCAGAGTAATAAACATTAAACAAATTTAATATTCTTTTTAATTACTTAGGGAACTTGGTTTCAAGTTTTTTACTTCAATACGTCATACTAATTTTATATTTATGTTATAGAATGATTGTAAATATTATGTATTTACACCTAGACAAGTCGTAGTTAAACAGTATGTTATTTATATAATAAACAAATAATTTTAATTATGGTGTTTTTTATTTACTTTTACTATAAAATGCAAACTAAATACAGCATATTTAAAAACTACACTTGGTAACTAACATCATGTTACTAGACTACTATCAGTAATCCAATTATTTTCCGAATTAGGAAGACTCGGCCATTTCACATATACTAAATTCGGTTTCTTCCTTCTTATCACACGTTCCACAAGATAGATATCAGAATATTTCACTTTTTGCAGTTCGTATACATAAAACCCTTCTTGAGTTAGCTCTTTATTACTGTCTTCAATAATATAAGTTCTTGGATTAGTCAATTTAACGTTATGAATTTTAAAAATTTCTGTGCTCCAATTTGGACTGTATCCCTTATGGAACTTTTTGCGATGTTTGATGATTATTACATAATTTCCAACTGTAAACTTTGGAGGATTAGCGTCACTGGTTGTAACAGAAGTAAATGCAGGTTTTAGGATGCATTTTTCGTTTGTAACATTAATTTTTATATAGTATGAGTTGTTGAATTGTGTCGTTCAACAATTTTCGGTAAAATTATCAACCATTTATATGACCCTTGTAAACTGAATTCTTTACACGTCATACCTTTCAATTTTCGGTTAACTATTTCTACTATACTATTTTTCATATTTGAGAAAGTACTGTAATGACATATTTAATACTTCATTATTGCTTTGAAATGGGTATCGTAAAATTCTTTCCCCATATGTTTGTAGGTTCAATGGGACGTTCTTTGGAGAGGAAAATATTTCCTTTATGACTTCTGTTATGTTCTTTTCTATCTTCTGCTTTATCAGTTGAGCCTAAACACGTTTTCAAAATACATTTATAACTACTATAATGTACTTGTAACCCCGATTAATTTTCGAGTACGGTATTATTTCAACTAATTCTGCTTAATACAGGTCATTTAATCCTTTTACGATGACGCGTCTACGTTTAAAATATCTACGGGCAGGTTTGTGAAGTTCGTCAACTACTACTTCTTTTAAACTGATCTTGATAGTAAAGGAACTCGTAAAAGAGCTTCGAAGCCGTACGAGCATTTACTACTTCTTTTAGTGGTGCCGTGAAATTTAAGCACACCACCTGCACTCAAAGTAACTCCTATTATTGATGATTCCGTATATTTGTTATGATTGATGCAGAGTTTAAATTTTTTTAAATTTTTTATCACGCTTACAACTACAGATTCTTTCATAGAAAAGATATACTTTCGTTATATTGTAGTGACATCTATTTTCTAATTGCTAATTCATCTTATAATCTTTGCCGCACGTAATTCATCAATGATATAATTTATTTCATTAGTATGTCCAGAGCGTCCAGCCGATTTAACCAATTTATTAGGATCTCTCCAAGGAATACATTCTAATTGTTTATTGTTTAAATTTGATAATTATAAACTTGCCCCTTTCTTCGATGCCACAGCTTTTAGAGGATGTGTAGTAGAAATGGGGTTACTATAGAGGTAGTTGGGGTGAGACGATAATTTGAGATGATGTGGTGAAATGAAGTGATGCGGAGGACGGGCGAGTAGGTGTTTAATGAGAAAATGGCTTTTCTTGCAAAAGTCGCTTAATAATGGTGGAATATTTTTTACCTGTTCCAATAATCCTACCAGTGACACTGTATCCTTGATGTATCGCATTAGTTCGAATGAGTATAAGCACTTTCATCTTTAACAAGAAATTTTTGTGACTCCTTCTTAAACACCAACTTATAGACACCCAGAGCCCCCTCTATCGGAACGCTTTCTGGGATGGTGTAGTTATAACCAATTTCTCATGTATCACTGTTTATTCCAAGTCTCTTACTTCAAATGTATTTGACATCGCATTATATCACGTATCATAATAATGATCGTACTCATTTTTAGTGCCTTCAATATATTTTCTTGCTAAACCAACGAATTGATTAATAAATCCTTGATACTCAAGGTTAGTACCTTCACTTTTACGTTCATCCTATATGTCTTCCAAGGTAATGTCGGGTATTTGACTTTCTCAGACAGGTGCTTCTCCACCATTCACTGTTGATAATAAGTTATCGGTAACATTGCACATGAGCTCATCTTTTTACATGCTTTCCCTTTTAATAGCTGATATTAGATCTTTGAGAGGTTGGGAGATAGGTATTAATGTACGCTGTGCTACTGATTCCGATTTCGTTGTATCTGCTTTAAAGCATGCTTTCATATTTTCGTTTCACAGACTGTCTAGCTTTAATTAAGTCCTCTACCAATCGCGTGTCAATGTGATTACATAAATTACAGTATTTTAATCTTAATATAACAATCTAAACGTTTCCTGTAACGTCCTAAGTTCATATCATTATCTTTGTCTATTACTATGAAGCCGTATTAATCTTTCCAACAATGTGAGCACATTTCCTTAGAATTACCAAACGTTATATCACCTACCACATGATCGTCATGGACATGTCTCAGATTGATATGATTTTGTCTAAAAATAACAATCAAGTTCCGATTATTTCGTACAAGTTGTTTAGGAATAGATGAATACGTCTGACTTAAATAAAAGCAATCTATATTTTTATGTCTACCAAGACAAAAATAATCCCTTATGACATCTTGATTTTGACATACATCATCAAAGATAATGACTGAGTTGTTTTCCACATCTTTGGTGTCAATTATTGCACTACCATCTTTATATTCGAAATACTTTATTCCATTTATTAAGTTTAATATTTTTTTTAAATATACATATTTAGGTTGATGAATTGATTTTGAATATACATAAACGTTCGTAAATCTTAAACCATTGCAATTCTTGGTTAATGACATCATTATGTTCATTTTTCCAGATCGACTGCTCCCCATAATTAAACATTTTTTACAGACATCCGATAAGTTCTTCTGAAATGTTTTAGTTAATGCGCATGTGTCATGGTTATATATAGGAAGGCGTTCTTTTAGAGAAACAAATTGCATATTACTCATTACACTTATTAATGTTAAACTAGAATTTCGTATATCTATAGAGTTTACTTTATATGAACTCAGTCACACCTGTACGCTTACCTAAAGCAGTTTGAAATGCATAATAATTCTAAGTATCAACGAAAAATTAAAAGGGGGTCTGGACTTGTTAATACACTCATTAGTAAGCTACAGTAGAGTTTCACATACCTGGTTATCATTTTTGCGGTCCGGGAATGCGTTTACAAAAAAGACTAGTTCGTGGTGATTTAGGAATTAACGCTCTAGACGACGCTTGTAAAATCGACGGTATTACATACAGCAACACTACAGATCTGTTGAACGTCATAAGGCGGACAAGGTATTGGCGGACAAAGCTTGGGAGTGATTTTAAGTTTTGGAGAAAAAGCAGCAGCTTTAACTGTAACCGGTATTGTAAATGGAAAACTTAAATTAGGATTGGGTATTCCTAAAAGGAGCAACAATTCTACTCAAACAACCAAACTCACTGGAGTTAGATCTGCTATTATGAAAGCAAAAAAGAAGAGAAACGGAAAAGTAAAACGTAGGCTTAGCTTTAATCAAACAGTTAAACTCGCTAAGCTAGGAACTGATATTATGAAATGAAGACGTAAATTAGGAATAAGCGCTCCTAAGAGACATAGAAAAGTAAAACGTAGGATTGGCTTTAATCAAGCAGCGAAATGCGCTAAAATAGGAATGGGTCAAAATTGAAACACTAAACAATCTATTAAAAACGCCATAGCAGCTTTGAAAGAAACGAGTTACAATACCGAAGAAACACATCTCCCTATTCCCAAAATAGGTGGGTTTTTACCCCTCATTCCACTATTTGTGGCTCTAGGAGCACTCGATAGTCTTGCCGAGGGTGCTGCCGCTATTGCAAAAAGCGCCAACGCCGCAAAGAATGCTACAAAGGCTTTAGAAGGAACAAAACGACATGATAGAGCAATACAAGACGCTGCAATTGGAGAAGGACTATGTTTAATACCATATAAAAAGGGATTTACAATTGTAAAAAAAACTCAATAAAACTACCATCTCGTGTATTAACTAGTATTGATTTGAAATATTACGCTAAACTTTTAAACATTCCAAATTTTCGCGGGATATTTATGCGGAACACTTTGCCGCGAAAAGTACATAAACATGAATCCGCTTTTGTTAATTTGGATGGTAAATTTGGATATGGCACCCATTGAACAGTTTATGTGAAAAATGATAATAAAGTGATATATTTCGATAGCTTTAGCCGACTTAAACCTCCACTAGGACTAGTTCATTATTTTTACAGTGACGGTACTGTAAAGAATATTTTGTATAGCTTCGATAAGCTATAACGATTTAATTCTTATAATTGTAGTCACTTAGCATTGAAATTTTTATATGCTAATGCTAAATAATTTTCTCTCAGTATTGTGCGAATATTACTAACGGTTTATCATACACTTTCGTCTTCACGGATAACTACTTCATTTTAAAAGCAGATTTTAATCACCCTATAATGTTAGATGCGGATAAGGTGTATGTTATAGTGTTAAGATTCACATCCTTACAGGAACAAGAGGTGAGGGACACATAGTATATAGATGAAATGTATAATTTGTAAGCTTAAAAATGTAGCAAGGAGTTAAGTTAGAAATAGGCCTAAACAATCTATTTTCAATATGTATGGGTAATCCCTAGAAAAGGAAAATATTTAAAATCAAATTTTCTAATACGAATTGAGAGGTCATATCACAGTTCAAACATATAGGTAATGGATTACAAATTATGAAAAGGAACGAAAGCGCGTCAACATAAAAACGCAATAATTAAAAGACAACAAATTAAAATCAGTAGAAAGTTGCTGTCATTCTTTGTGTAATAAACGTATATTATTAACAAAAAGGCCCAAAATTATGATAAAAAATAGAGATAACAAAGACGGCCAAAATTATAAATTAATTTAAAGAAAGAACGAATGTGAAATTAGAAACTAACAATTTTATGTAATAGATAATTATATATCTTTGTAATAATGTGAATCACCTATGATGAGTAGTAGGAACAATGAACTTTAATTTACACTTTTAGGGGTTCAACCAAGGCAAGAGCATTAAAAGAATGATTGATTGATATTCAATTGCGGAGACTAAATGTCCCTCAATTAACCCAATGGTGGGCGAAGACCATTGACCCGACCTAGATCTAATCGTTAGGGGGGGGGGGTCATTGAACCGACCTTGGCCCGATTGTGGAGGTTATTGACCCGATATTGGCTCAATTGTTGAGGGGTCATTGACCTGGCCTTGATCCAATTGTGGAAGGATCACTGATCTGACTTTGACGGAATATTTAACACAGCGAAATGTTTAAAACGTTACCAGGTACACTAACGCTTCCTATATCGTTTAAAACCCTTAGCGCTACGTTTCAAACGTTTAACACAATGTTTCAAACGTTTAACACAACGTTTCGAACGCTTAAAACAACGAATTGATTAAAAAGATTAACGCAGCGTTTCAAAAGGATAACGCAACAAATCTTTTAAAGGGAGACCTGACCTTGACTTAATTGCAGAAGGGTTATTTACCTGACCTTTACCCACTTGCGGAGTGGTAACGACCTGGCCTTGGACCTATTGTGGAGGTCATTGACCTGATCTTGACGTTGACCCTAGGGCGAATCCCCTTCGCCTACTACTGAATAGGTTAGAACTCCATAGAGATATTACAATAGAATTCTTCTAAAATAAAATTAGCAAATAAGAAACAAGGTAAAAGTATAACATACATGGACCTATCATAAATACTACGAGACAGAACAAATGTATACTGTACACGTTCTTCTGTAATAAGCAAATGACCGTATAAGTTACGAAGTATGTCAAGCATACACGCTTCAGTATAAAATCCATATTAGTAAAAGTGACATATTTTATATAACATGAGAGAGAGTAAAAATATTTATCTTTTGTTTCTTTTTAAGGAAATGAGTAAATACATATTGTATTGTAAAGAAATAAAGTGATTATATAAGCAACTATTTTATTTTTCTTATAATACATAATTTTCTTACATAAATATTCCTTTCTTATATAGGAACTTAAGTTAATACTGGGTTCTTTACCTAAATACATTAGTTATCTATAAATTAAATTTCTAATCAGTATTTCTTAAGCAATTAATAGAACGAGGAAAATTTTTGTTTTTATTAAATTTGTTTTAAAAACATTACCATATGTTGAATCAATTGCAGACACATTCTTCCGCTCCTTAAGAGGTTGATATATATAGGTAAGGCAGTCAGTTTATTTGATCTCCTGGTTATTCTAAATTAAATTTATTCTCTTAAAATATTAAATGAGTTAAATGCTATTTTTACAGCAATAGTAATAGTTCTTATGTAATTTATTAGATGGCATTATTTTTTATACTTTAACTTTTGTGTTTGCCCTTATTATTCAAAGTTGTTTAGAAAATTAACAAGCTATTTGCACTTATTAATAACAGAGAATATAAACAATGTTACATAACGCTATTTATATAATTTAATTATATCTTCTACTGAATTTTTTGTTCCAAAAATTAGAGCAATTATACCAAATATTATTATACTTAAATCTTTAAACAGTATCCAATAACATTTCCCAAATCCATCATCCCAAAATACGAGCATTTTTATAATAGTCGGTAATATAATCCCAACAATTGAGAAACAAAATGCGCCCATTAAACTAGCAAATGGAACAATTGAAGGTACTGCTATAGCTACTGCAACCGCTACAATTACCATTATTGTTCTAATGACATAATTGGTTAGCTTAGTTTTTTCTTTATATTTAGAGTCGATTCCAAACCAAACTATTTCCAAGGATACAAAAAATTGGATTCCAAATGCACCAAATATTGACAATGTTACTAAAATTTGCACAGCTTGAGTTCCACTGTAATTAAAATAACAGTTAGTGAAGAGTAATTATGAATAAAGTTATTAGTTACTATATTTTTGCAATTCCTAAGTAGTGATTGTATGTTAATTTTAAGATTTATTTATTTATTCAAAATACTAATGCAAACATTTGCTCAAAAATGTAATCACAAAAACAGCTTTATGTTATATTATTCTATTAATTTATTTAAAGAAAGATTAATTTCTTATTAATCCGTTCAACTTTAAAGTCTATACCTTTTAAATTATGTAAATAAGTCTTATTTATAACTTCAAAATGCTAAAAGTATAATTTAGGGACTTTAGTTAGAGATGATAATAAGTTGGTGTAGTTGTCTAGCATTTTACGTCAGCACGTTGTCAACCTCACTTTCGTATTTCCTATTTGATATATTGATACTATCACTTTAATGTGCGCAGCGTTATGCCGATGAACTTCTATTACTGCGCTATCCTTGCAAGAGGTGGCGAGTAACAGTTATTGAAGACTTTGATGACCTTAGTACTGTATCCTTAGGAGTGATGCACAATCTCCTAAGGGGTGATTCCATTATCTTAGCAATAAATTTAGATCACGAACGTTTTATTTAGAAACATAGTTTGTTTATATACAATTTTTACAATGACGTTTTATGACGTCGGTTATGTTACTATCATATTAGTTTGTCAGATTTTGTTGGCGTTCTGTGCCTAATGAACAAAATCTTTTTTTTAATTTGCCGCCATCTGTTTTCGGGAACGACGTGGTTGACAGGATAACAAGAAATAAATAAATAAGTTTCCTGTCGGATTAAAAACATTAGAGACGCGTTTTTGGTACGCTCCGTGACGATTTGGAACTTGATAATTAAATATAAACGTGACAATTAAGTGTAATTTTTCACGTCTGGTGGATTTCGGCGACATTTACAATTGGTACGAATTCGTCGTGTAGTTGTGTAAAAATCGGTCGTGTGTATGTGGTTCTTTGTTTGAAGCATTCGGATGTGTTTAGGGACTCCGCATAATGTAGTATGGCGGAAGACCAGACCTAAGAGATGGAATAGCGTATCTTTGGGGATTGGCCCGCCTTTTTCCACCCCGGTTATTGCTTTTTTGGACGCATGATGTTCTTCTGCGGACGCAGGAATCCATAAATCAATCACGACGGACGATTTTGGTGTTTGGAAATCAAACAACCCGATAATTTGACGAATAAAAACTA
>JAHWXV010286155.1:0-12877 GCA_024586415.1 Phrixothrix hirtus | reverse complement strand
GAGACAACCTTACCTGTATTTATTTCTTTTGACGCCTAGGCCATATCGAATCGAACTTATATCAATGACTGCAATAACACTTACACCGTTATTTTCTTTTGCTCGTTAAAATATTGCAGTGCATTCAAAATAAATTGCGGCAATTGAAAGTTTAAGCTTTAACGTATTCGGACAAATTCAATACTTGGATAAAAATTTTCGAAGGAAATTTTATACCATAAATTACCAAATATAAATTTAACGACGTACAATATAAAATACAAGTTAGGTTAGATAAAAATTTAAAGGTAAGTAGGCGTTACTGCTTGAATCATTATTCCATACATGTGTTAGCGACGTGAACTAATTTAAAATACGATAATGTATTATCTAAATAACGTAGGGCTCATCTTTCGCGGTTTCAATAGTACATCTTAAATAATTAGAGTTTTTATGAAAACTCTGGTTTATAAATCCTAAAGTATCTTAAAATCCAAAATTTTATATTCAAAAATGTTGGTAAGACATATTTTAAATAGATTCTTTACATTTGAAGCAGTTACCATTTTATATAGGTTCGTAATCCATAATTCTGGAATATGGCGGAGAATCGTCTAGCACGCACTGATGCTTTAGATATCTTCTTTATATATAATAATTCAGCTAGAAAGGGGGAAAGTTGGTCATGAGTGATCAAGGCAGGGATAATAAATTGCAAAAACGTTTAATTTATGTCAGGAAGGAGGGACGTATAGAGAGATCGTCGTTAATCTGAACACTGATTTCTAGCGAAGTCGATAGATTTATGACCCTCTTCATCAAAGACTACCTTGCGCTACTAGTCTATACATTATCTTTTGCCATGAATAAAATTAAAAATCAAATACATGTCGCACAGGATTTTTATTATTATTAAAATGACCACACATAGTTAGTTAGAAATCATTAAAGCCCGTTGTACATTAAAATAGATTACTATTTAAAAGCGCACAAGCGTCATCAACTAAATTAAAATTTAATCATTGGGAAATAGGATTGGTTACGTGTAAAGTGCGATTTGCAAACGAATTCCTGAATTTTGAAGTTCACTAATGAACCTGGGTTTAACCGTTAGGGATCCGAAATAATTTCAATTTGTTCCTCTTACAAATAGGAATCACATCCAATATATTACTAACTTAAGGTAAAATCACTCACTTATCGATGGAACTACCTAATTTCATACCACATGTAAAATAACCTAGTTATAGAATAAATATCTTTAAAAGAACTTTAAATTACTCAACGATTAACTGCTCATTATTAGGTACAAAATTAAGTCGTTGAACTAAAATGTATCATGGAATACGTTATTCATGTTTGTGAAGGTGTGAGATATTGCAGGAACACAATTATACTTGTAAATTTTAAACGTTCATTTTATTGGATTTATCTGACTGGACCGTAAATGTTAGCTAAATCTAGATTTAAAACAACGGTGTTCAATTTGATTAATGTGAATATAGGGAGTAGCCATTATAACTTACATTAAGGTTTAAATCTTTCCCGAAGGTTACTAATAGCGATAATAACAGACTAACGGGGTAGGTGTTATCTGGACACTGTTACAGCTTTGATCAAGTGCTTTGCATGTGACATGCTACAATCAATCAGAGTTATCTACTGCCTCTTGTTCAACAATATTGGCAGCATTGATTACCCTTCGCTTGTTTATCAATGGTTTACCACTGTTTGTGTGCTGGTAGAAATAAATGGAATAAACCTACTTAGGTTAACACGGTTTTCTATTCAAAAGATTTTAACAAAGAGTGTCGTATGCAGCTTTCATTGAACCGATAAAATTGCAGTAAAACGAGCTTTAAAATGGTAGCCACAAAGAACAATCGTCTGCTTGCGGAGATTAACGATTTTAAACTCTGCCCGAACGAACTCTTTTATTAAAAAGAATTTTTCGTCATTGAATTCCAATTTAGAGAAAGAATTCAAAGTTCCGCGGAGATTGCATTTATTGCGTTACTGTCATTTGGACCCGCTGATAACAGTATCATTCCCTGTGTTTGATACTGCTATAATATCCGTTAATGTATCGTGCACTCGGAAGCTGCGAAGACTGTCAAACCGAAAATGTCGCCTGAAATTAAATTACCGATATCGTCGGCTTACCGCCTTTCCTTTAACAAACGAACCATAGTTTTAATTCAATTAGTTTATATTTTATTCTAAGGTCCTTCCAAGATTGCCTTCTAACATTCATCCTATTACGTAATTGCTTTAAATTATCGTCCAAACGTTTCAATAAACGCAAGAATCAATTCAATTGTTTGAAAGGTAATTTCCGTATGTCCTTAAAGGACATTTTATGAAAGTCTTGTAGTTTTATACAATTCGTATTCAAAGATATAATTAAACAACCATCTAGCTTTGTTCGTTTAAAACACATTAAAATTTGTTTATAACTATTATCGCTTAAAATGTCATTTTTGTATTTTACAACTTTGTCAGCTATCTAGTTTTTGCCTACATAAGTGATTATTTCCTAAAAGGATGATAGATTCCAATAAAATATAAATATAACAATAAAAATTGTTAACAATATTCAAATACACTTAACAAAATTCTCTTACACAAAACTCGATCAACACGATTATTAATAAGATATTAAAAATTAACATTTGTAAACATACTTTAACGCAATATTATATACGAGCAAGAACTTGATTACCTAGCATTTAGTATAAAGTGATTTAAGTTAATTTTAGCAAAGTAGTTAGCTAATAATAAGCTACGTTACACATTCAACGAGAAATGTAATGAGTTTGATGATAATTTTAAACCAATATTATTTTGTATTGCAACACCCAATATATTAGCTTTAACGTTCGAATAGAAAAAAATTGCACTTCAACGCTCATATTATTGCCGGTTTTCAAAAAGCAACCATTTAGTTTGTTTCTGCTTTCCGTGTAGTTTCGGCGAATAAGGAACTTTTTGGAAATAAAACTCCGCTTCACTTATTTAATTTATCAAAAACTATAAAGAAAACTGACGCAATTGAGTAAACTCTTATCGCCAAGTAGTATAGGTATTAAAGAAGGTAACTTCAAATAAGTACACATAATCCTTTATACTCAAGAAAGACAACTTTGCAATCAAAGAAATTAGAATTACTTCAGCATTCGACAATACGGATGATAAATTCAATCGTAAATATTAAAAACAAAAGGGTAGTCTAAAATCGGCTAACAAAGACTTCACTCGATCTGAAGAAATCCGATCTTGTCCTTAAAATTCAATAGGCACTACCACAATAAAAGATATGGAAATTATTTATACAAGGGTCATTTAATATGTAAACAGATATTAGTACAAGGTGTTCCAAAAAGTTTGAAGACAGTCTGATTTGCCGCCGAAATAAAATATTTTAGAATTGGTAACCATGTACTCTTACCTAAATTGTGTTTGTATAATACCAGTAGTATATCTTGTGGGAAAAGTAACAAGTACAAATTACTTTAAAAATTACTGTTGAGCTTTAAATGCCACTAAAATACTAAGGCGCGCTATTCAAACTGTCTTCTACCTTGTTGGATCAATTGGAACAAGAATGTGCTACGGGGAGTGTATATTTAGATAGAAATCCATAGAAATAAATAAAATTATTAAAACTGACAAAATTGAAAACCAAGTCACTTCCACAGATTATCGAGAAAATCCTACATCGCAAGGGATGTTGAGAAAATGCTACGGAATGCAAATGGAACAAGGAATCGAATGTTTGGACTAAACACGGAAATGCATCGCAAAACCTCTCATTATTCTAGCCTCCTACGACAAGCTGTTTTCAGATAACATGGCATCGTTAACAGAGGAACGGTCGTAGCGATCTATTTGCGCAACCAACACTACGTATTCTCAGAAGGATATCCCACCTCCTGTATAGAAAGCATAAAAGTACGAACTCAAGCCAACAGAGCCTACTCTAACCGAGCTTCGAACAAACCCATAATAAAAAACCTTACGAACATTCTGCAGCACGGAGGAAAAATAATTATTTGAGTAGACTAAAACGCTAAAAATTCCTTATACGGTTGCAGAAATTTAAATTACAACAGAAGAACACGCCGATCAAAGAGGTCGCACACTAGAATTCTCAGATCCCGACAAAGCGGAGACTGTTGCGGTGGCTCTCGATATCTAATTTTTTAAATACAAAGTAGTATCCCAAAGTACAAGCCCAAATGGTCCCGCACTCCTGAAGCATGTATAACCTCAACCAAGGTCTCTAAGTTTCGTAAATACCCGAGAGAAACGTCCGAAAAAGGCACCAAAACTTAACAATATACCAAACAGGTCGTTGAAAACACTCCTTTGCTACATAGTCAAAGAAGTTTCTAATTTGTTTAATGCCGCCCTAGCCCCCGTCATTACTCGAATAAATGGAAAACGGCATATATTTTTATTATACTATACAAGTGGCAAGTGGAAATTCCAGTATCCTCCAAGAACATATACAAAATAATAACTTCATCCCACCCACGCAATTAGGAATTTATCCCAGTCTATCGGCTGGAAAAAGAGCAGCACTGCTGACCAACTAAATCGACATATCAAGAAGAAAGGAAAGATTTGTGTACGATACGTAATTGGATGTACAAAAAGCATACAATACAATATGAAGGAAATCAGCCGAAAACAAAATGATTGTGATGAAGATATTCAACTATATTATTGAGATTAGCAAATTATTCATAGAAAGCAGAATCTTTCAGGGTAAATACGGAACAACAATTTCAACCACAAGAAGCCCCAAAGAAAACGTTACATAAGAGTCTCCACTTTCACCCATCCTCTCTAACTTCTTTGTTTCTGAGATATTGTTCAGAAGAAAATCAAACATCCAAAAATATAGAAATTCGCAGAAAACGGCGTTAATGACCTCCGCTTCGTCAAATAACGTCGTCTCAATTATTTAAAGAAAGCTATAGGCAATCGTACAATACTGCAAACATTTTAGGATCAAACTCAACGATATGCTCAATTTCTCCAGAAAAACAAAAAATATAAGAATGATAGGAGATGAGAATAAATGCTTTGAACCTAAGAAACCATGGCTTATCCTTATTCCTTCTATTTGTTTGCAGAATTAACAAAATTTGTTGATATTTTTAAAAATTCTGAACTTTACTGTTTTTTAAGTCAACAGTATGCTCGCATCTATTATTGAGAAAAGTATAATCTACTATATACATCCCAAATAATTTTTCGGTTGGTTGGCGTTAGCTATAGTTAATTAAATATGTTATTTTTCCATTATAATAAAAACGTATTCTAGCAACAAGTTTTTTAAGAATTTTATAATTAAGACATAACAATTTGAAGTCGTCATTTACCATTAGTAAAAGAATGAAGATATAAAACTGTATACATTTTGTTATCATAATAGAGGGCAATTGACTGAAAAACACTGCTCTTTTATATTTCAAAAGTAGACCCATTCATATTGGGCATTTCAAACAGTTAACGCTGAGCTCCGATCCAGGGTAGCCGTTAAGCTAATTTGTCCATTTAGAAAGTTTGTTTCGCGAACCTCCGTATCAGTTGATAGACCAACCTACTGCTCTAGCTAATCTAGCACCTATGGGCTGAGTTGAATAATTAGGTGAATCGAATATCCATTGCGTTACTTGGGGGAACTAATCACCTGAAAAGGGAATGTTTTGCACTAAAACGTCAATTCTTTCCAGACGTTCTAATGTTTCGTCAATCTTGGGGTAATCCGACAGCGAGATACATGAACTATTTGCTTATAACTGTGATTTGAATTCGCAATTGATTTCAAAATTTCTGAAAGCTAATTACTGCGTCACAATATTTATTTAGAAAGAGATAATCATTTAACTATAAAATGTTAAGTACATGGATAACTGCTATTTCAAATTTAGAAGCTTCAGTTTTGTCTCATTTGTCAATAATGTGATAATTTTCCATTGTAAGTCAAACACGTGAATTCAAATTAAACTAGTCAGAACCGTGTAGGGATGCATCAATCTACCGCCTTGTTAAAAATTGTAGGCAGGGAGCGTTCGTGAAATAAGGGCATTCGACTGATATCGAGCGGACTTGATTGATGACTATCTATTTTCTTATAGTATTGACTTATTTTACAATGTAGACGTCATCGACTAACATAGGTAGTCTAATTCTTTTAGGCCGAATTGGGTTAAAATTTTGGTTTTAAATAAATTTATTGCAAATATTTGCAATGCTGTACCTATTATAAAATGATAAAAGCGCCATTACATAAGCATCTAAGGGTTAAGTTCTAAATAAGCACCTTTTCATTCAAAATGAATGCCAAATAAAGTTATTTTCTGTATTTTTGCTTTACTTCATTAGCCTTAGAGCTCAATTTTGGAAATCTGGAATAATAGAGAAAAAAATTATGCTTTAGAAAGTAGTAATAATAGTACGTATCTTACGCAATGTGATGCCAGAGTAGAGCGTTGATGCTCTAAACTTAAATTTGCGATTCTAGTCGGTAGTGTATGTTGAATAAAAGCAAAATTAAACTAGATTGTGTAAACTAAAAGTAATGCACTATACCTATTATTCATACATCCATAGTTAGAGGAGTAGTTGTTTATAGTCACAAATCTGTATACTAATGCACATACATTTCAATGAATTTGCATAATTATTTCCATAAACATCGCAATGTTTGAATTAGAGAAGCAACGCAATAAGGGCAGTAGAAAGTTACAGACAAATTTAAAGGTTTCATACGTGGTTCTAATTTTTATCAAATTTTCATGCATCCCTTCAATATCTTAGTACTTCACCTATTAAAGCTAACTCAAAATAATTCGATGAAAACGGCCTAATTTATAAAGTTTTCAGTGTTAAAAACTTAATAATTGAAAGATTCTCCTTGATTATTTTTCTGAAACGACAAATACAAATTTTTTGAATAATATATTTACAAAATTATATTACAGTACGCAAATGTTTTGAACATTTTGTTTTGCACATGCCCATAAAATGCTGCCATGTTTAATTACAGTTGTCTTGGATAAATAAGCGCTAGTTCACATGGATGTACACGGTACATTATTTAGATAGCTCAATAGGGATATCCGTAGATTTCCGTAAACGAAGACGAAGCGAATAATTTAATTAGCATAGGTCAATTCTAAAGCATCTACACACTCAAAGGTATGGTATCAGAAAGGAGAATTTTAGGACAACAGATATTGTATGTATGACCAAATAAAGATGAATCTAGAAACTACAAAGGATCATGTATTTGTGGGTATATAAAATTATAATATAAGAACTGCCTTCCATAATATATTTAGCTTATTTTATAAATTACATATTAAAATTGAAGTACACCTGCAAGTATAAAATTTGAAACTAATTGAATTTAGCTCGTGCAAGGGAAAATATTTATCACTTTGTAATATCTTAAGTATAAAGTTTTCAAAAAGGCAATATTTATATAAATGATCATGAATTTATATTGTCTTTTCAAGTATTTCAAAAAACAATAAAATGATAATTTCTAAATAAGATAACGAGAAAATCATGACAGAAATATTAACTTTAAAGTTTCTATTTTAGAGATCTTAGGTAGCCGACACTACCTAGTTGGAGCAAAGACGTAGGATAGTGTCCATTTGAGAAAATAAATAGCTAACTAAACGACGCTACTGTTTATATTACGGCTTTCCCTTTACACTTATCTGTATTTAACTCTTATAATTACATATTGTGAGATCAAGATTTCTATTCTACGCCACTGGAGTGGTAATCGTTTATAAATGACAGATTAATTATTGCTACACTGAATATAAATAGGTAATGATTACAATAACGTATCACTTAGATTTAAATGCTTTTCTAAATTAAATGCTAAAGCAAGAACCTATATGAATTAACACCAAGCCGTTCAGTATTGAATTAATTTAATAACTACTTAGCTTAAATTACCTTTCGTTCGACCATCAACACCTTTAACAACAGCTAAACCCAAAATATAAATACTAAAATTTAAAACTATAAGATAAATAGCACAGTTTTTTTTGAACTATTTTTTTAATATTAAAATGTTTATAAAATTTTCACTCACTTTGGCTATAGTTTATTTAAAAGCTTCAAAAATAATTCAAATTACTTTAATGAGTTGGTATTAAAGAAAACAAATCTAATACGACATTATAATGATTTTATAGTACCATTCACAGGACAGGGCACTTTTGGTCCGCGAAAACAAGGAAGTAGGCCGCGAATCGTTATTCTTAACAAACAACGATGTCCAAACAAGGGCAACACACATTCACCTCAAATTAGGACTTTGGAAGGATCTAAACCATTTATGAAATTTATTTACACTTTTATAAAGCATCACTAACCAACTACTGTGGCTATTTACTACAGATCTACCACTTCCAGTGTCAAGATTCGCAAATCTCCAATTAAGAAACTGGTATGTAAACGTACACCCCCTACTACCTAAGTTATAGCTGCAGAAATTACTTTACTTTAATGCAAACGCAAAAAACTTAACGAATCGTCACTTCAGGGAAAAAACTTCAAAATAATTGGGTGCTATTATACACGCGCAGCATTTGATACCACCATTATTTTCTAATGGAGATATATCGTGCTTTCTAACAGGGTTAAAACGTTGGACCAACAGAATTATAAATTTTGTTGCGTGAGAAACTCAAAGTAGACCGAATTAAAAATACAAGTTTCATAGAACTATATACAATGCAATCAATCAATTTTGCTAAATTTTACACGCATTTTAAATAGACTCAAATTATACAATTGATATTGTAGCAAAATTAAGATAAGCTATTAAATAGAATATCTGCACCACTAATACTTGTAGGTAGAATTGAATTAATCGAAGTGGTCTTTTTATTATAATGAATCCATAATTATGGGACAAATATAATAATAGCGGCATACGTTGAAGCACATAAATTTAAAAATCTTTAATTCGACGTATACACTGTGTCATAAGTATTTTAAATAATCTTTAATTAACATTAAAGCTGATGCATGTTGCTAAGTTTTAAAATCTTTAAATCTTCTGAGAACATTATTTTTGTAATTTTGAATTATTTCTATTCATCAAAATTTTTGGTGTATTAGCTAATTTTAATATTACAATAACTGCGGAAGTATTTGCATTAATTGATATGCATGCCCTTTGTTTCACCAATATTCAAAGTATTTTACCGTGTCAATAATTCCATGGACTGTGCAGATGATACATTACTTTTGCAGTTAGTTTACTTTTTATCTGTACTTTTTATAAACGAAATAAAGCTACAAGAAATACTATTATCAAACTAATTCTAGGGAGCTTCTATCATTAAACAGAAATAGAGAATTCATTAAATTAATTGTTGATCACGTGCATATTTTAAATAAAGCAACATATTTTTTCCATTTTAATTCACTAACAGTATTCCTCGTTAACGGTCATGTAAGGACTTTCAGCGCCATATTACATTTTCGTTGCCTGTAAGAGCATTGGTGCATTACATATTACTCAGACTGCAGAAAGTTAAAATTGCATCTTATAGAGGTTTTATGTTAATTTTTATTTGCAATGTATTAAAATTTGCGCTACCTCATAATTTAGATGCAAATTTTTATATTCATTTTGGTTTATAATATATAACGGACATTAAATAAATAAATAACTGAATAGTATATTACTAGCTTTAATTTTTTGAAATATTTAAAAACTGTTGAAATTTAATAGAAAGTTTAAAGATTAAAAACTTGTTTTTCGTAACATCGTTTAATATATAATATATGTTTCGGCCTGTCAATGATAGAACATCATCAGGGTTTTAAGTAAATATCATTTAGAAATCTGTAAATACTTAAACAGAAACTGTTAAAAAATTCAACGAATATTCATAATTGAAGCATCTTATTCGAGACAAACAAGTATATTGCTTAAAAACTAAAAATATTTTAATGGCTGTCCATCCAGAACGGATAAGAATTGGATATGCCTTTGAAGGCCTGATGTTAAGAAAAACAACTCTGCTAGGAATTAACTATTTCAGTGTAATTCTAAATATAAAATGGTTAAACTGGAGTTTTTGCTTGTTTTAAAATGGAATTAACAATGACTATCATTATAAAAATTAAAGAATAATAAATTAAGGATTAAATATACGAGGGGAAATTGACATGAAATCTACTTAACCACGAAAGAAAATACTTAAAGAAAAACAAAATTCTATCTTTCAACATATGACTATTTCATAGTTATGCAGGGTTGCTTTGAAATAGTTGTTAAAATAAAATGGGTAACTTTATGCATTTAAAGAGACACGTTTTTGAAATTACTAAATTCCATTAATCTCCTGTTTGAAAATTTTATTTGATAACATTTTATGAACCTTTGACATTTATTACAAACCATTACAGAAGTTCAAACAAAAATCTGAATGAAATTTTCGTCGTAACAAATTATAACAACGTGTCTAATTGCATTGCGTGATTAATTTACAATTAGTAATAAATAGGCGCTTGACCTGTTATCTCAATTAGTCATCTAATTTTTATTTGTTTAGCGCATTACCCTAAAAAATTAAATTTGGAAATTGTACTAAAATCATCAAAAACATAATATAAAATACAAACGAATAATTAATAGTTATAAAATGTAAATTTAATGCAGTTGTTTAAACATGGTTTTTGCAAAGAAAAATACGAATTGCAGTTACCGTAAAGCACTTTTGTGTCCTTTTTAAATCTTATAGAGGTTTCTTTTCATTTTTAATGTTAGGATATTATTCTCGATATAATCGACACACGATTTCCACGAATTCACTTACTAATAATAAAGATTTTCTTGAAAAAGTACGTATACCAATTATAACAACAAAAACTGTTCATTAGTTTAGAAAAGTGCACAGGTACTAACTAAATCCAAAAGGTTTCCACCATTTTTGATAAATTTTACTTCCTCAAAAAATTTAAAAACTGGACAATGCATTGTACAAAACAAAATCGAATTTTGACCAGAGCCGAGTTTTTTCTATAAATTTCATTTACGTTAAATGTTTATCAATATACACTGTGCAATGATCTGTAGCATAAGTAAAACTGGAATAAACGTACGTGATTTATTCAAAAATTAGAATTAAACTTCATACTTTGAATATTGAATATTGGAAGTCCTGAAAGTTTTACAAAAATTTTCTAATTTCGATTTCGACTAAATTATAGCTCTGTCTGAGCCATAAAAAGTACCTCGTCAAAAATTCTGAAATCATTTCAAAGAAACCCTATACACTTAGTCCAACTCTTCTTCCAGAACGCGATATCGTCCAAGAAATTATATAAATAGCACCTCAAAAAAACTCGGAAATGGCATCTGAAGAAACTCGACGTTCTTCCAGGTGTCTGTTCGGCTTATCAAAGAGGTAATAGCCCAACGAAGCTAGGTCATAAATGTAAGGGAGGTGTCGTAATTCAATAAAAACGCAATTTTTGACTTCTTACTGAACCTTTTGAGTTTTATGAACTCGGAAATTGTTGTACAACAATAAAGTTCGTTGGACAAAGTTATTGGGACTCTTTTTGTGTATAGAAACTTCTATAGAAACCTTCCTACACATACTCAATCCAAAGGATGGTTCTCATTAACCTACAAAATTATGGCCACTAGCATTCCTACAGAGACTTATATCATTAATATTTTGAATGGCGGAGATCCCTTGTACATCTATTTGAATGCATCTTGTTTTTTGGAAGAACCAAGTGGAACATCCACGTCTATCGCTCGTTACAAGTTTGGAGAAAAGGCTTTGGCCGCGAACGAAAACCGTTTTTCTTGCAATTTTTTTACCAGTATAACATTTGTTTTAGGGGTAAGGATTCTCGGCATCTAGAGCTCTGACACTTTATTCATTCTTAAACATTCATGCAAAATTGTCAAAACGGATGCCTATTTGATTTGAGACAACCGAAACTTTGATTTATCAATTCACTAAAATGGTTTCTTCGACTTTTTTAACGTTTTCTTTGGTCCTTGCCTCCACACGCCGTCCATTTTTGGGACCATCTTGATTTGATTTTCTGTCGCATTTATGCTGCTTTGCTTAAAATTTTATTTGAAAATATGATGGAAAATTATCATCAAGGCAATTATCACTGTCTTTGTTTGTCAAAAACTTATGACGCATTTATGACGCACTCATTTTCACGTGTTTACAGCTTGACAAAAGCCACAAAAATGATTTGATTTACACACAACTTGATAGATTCTCGTTAGGTAGTTGTAGCAACATAGCAGTAAAGAATTTGGCATGACTGTACGTTCGCTTCATGACCATGTAGATATCATTGTAGTCATCCCTCGTATTTGAAATATCATAATAACGTAACAAACAGGATAGCTGTAAACGCTACTAAGCTGGTGAACTTACAGGATGATCAAAATAGTTGAAATCGTAGTCGGTAGTTTAAGCTAACGACATTATGCATAAAATTACTTTCTTTAGCTTTCAGAAATGACTGATAGATAATTCCATTTCTAGCTGAGGTATACCTTTATAAATCGTTCTCTAGAATTTTAGATTGATCACATTTTAAAGTGGTACGCTTTCATCAGAGATATTAAAAAGCGATATACAGTAACAATTCTTGTATTGTTACTGCCCTTCGTTAAGTTGAATTTTAGTTTAATGATAATTTTACAGATTTTGTAAACATTTTACATATGAAAATTGCTTGAAGATAATTTTCTTTACAGTAATCAAAATTAGTAATTCATATTTTACTAAATTTAATAATCGGTTTCGATTTTAGTGAAACTTACAATAATAATCCAAATGTTTCGGGCATAAGATTGAAGCTC
>JAHWXV010286120.1:0-14690 GCA_024586415.1 Phrixothrix hirtus | reverse complement strand
GATAAAAATTATAACGTGTCCTTTGTGCAGGCATTAGGCTTAAATATGAAAGTTCAATTTTCTACGACTTTTTGTTTTTGTATTATTTTTACAACAAACATATACACGCGCTGTATAAGATTTAAAAACACTGCCTTTGAACTTACGAAAGCCGAAATAGTGTTTCCATTAAAAATCTATCTATTGTAAAATAAATTTAAAATTTGGATGATTTCAAAAACCACCTTGTACCAGATTTTATGTACATTATTTTTTTTAAGTATATGGATGTGTTAACAAAACTTAAGCCAATTGAGATATTTATCATAGAATTTTCGATATCCAGTTTTTAGTGGAAATATATGTTCTCAGTTTTGACATTGATAGCATACGTCAGCAAAATTTTCCTTAAAATTGGATAACCGGAAGTGCTATTTTATTCATATTATTTTTGTTTTTTGCGACTTTCTCGAAAACATTATAATGATTTTCTTTAAAGTTACTACGTTTCTTAGGCCTTTGACATCCTTTTATATATACAAATTAGTTTCTCTGGAAAATTGCCTGAATCGAGTAATTGCGGGTAGTTGAAGAGTTGAGCATGACTGCGTATGGTTAGTAATTGTATGTGTGACTGTTAATATACACCATTTAAGTGTAATTATTTTTATTGTTTATTTATTTCGTCTACTTTAAACCAATTTTAAATATATGTCTAAATGCTCACCTTATTGAAAATATTCCACCACACAAATATCCTTATTTATGACTGCGAAAATAGTTGGGACGTTCTAAGTGGATCTTCATTCAAAAAATTAACATTTATAGCACAGAACGAAAAACACCCGTTTTCGTACTTTTATTACACTAACGAAGCACCAACTAGCATACAAATTTTGGTTAGTATTTTTAACGAAGCGTGAAGTTAGCACGCAATTTTGAATTGTCGTCTCTTCGGAAACGCATGGTGTGGAATTTTTTTAATGAGGTACTAAGAAGCACTAACGAAGCACTAACGAGTGGCTGAAAAAATTTCATTAGTGCTTTCAGCGAAGCGTGAAGTTTGCACGCCATTTTGAATTGTCGTTTTTTCGAAAACACTTGGTGTGGCAAATTGTTTTAATGCGGCACTAAGAAGTACTAACGAAGTACTAACGAGTGGCTGAAGAAATTTCGTTAGTGCTTTCAACGAAGCGTGAAGTTAGCACGCCATTTTGAATTGTCGTTTTTTCGAAAATGCTTGGTGTGGCAAATTGTTTTAATGAGGCACTAAGAAGCACTAAAGAAGCACTAACGAGTGGTTGAAAAAATTTCGTTAGTGTTTTCAACGAAGCGTGAAGTTAGCACGCCATTTTCAATTGCAGTTTTTTCAAAAACACTTGGTGTAGCAAATTTTTTAATGAGGCACTAAGAAGCACTAACGAAGCACAGCACTAACGATTGGCTGAAAAAATTTCGTTAGTGCTTTCAACGAAGCGTGAAATTAACACACCATCTTGAATTGTAGTTTTTTCGAAAACGCTTGGTGTGGTAAATTTTTTAATGAGGCACTAAGAAGCACTAACGAAGCACAGCACTAACGATTGGGTGAAAAAATTTCGTTAGTGCTTTAAAGGAAATGTGAAGTTAGCACGCCATTTTGAATTGTAGTTTTTTCAAAAACGCTTGGTGTGGCAAATTTTTTTAATGAGGCACTAAGAAGTACTAACCAAGCACTAACGATTGGCTGAAAAAATTTCGTTAGTGCTTTCAACGAAGCGTGAAGTTAGCACGCCATTTTGAATTGTCGTTTTTTTGAAAACGCTCGCTGTGGCAATTTTTTTAACGAGGCATTAAGAAGCACTAACGATTGGCTGAAAAGTTTTCGTTAGTGCCTCTGGTAGGCGTGCTAACTTCACGGATCTCAATCCATCATCGTTTGTTAATGAATGTGAATATTTAATTGTTAATTGAAGATTAATGACGCTGTCGGGAGAAATGATTTATGATTTGGAGTTAGAAAACCTGGTCTTGGTTAAGGAAGTTCAGTTAGCGTGTAATTCTATGCAAATATTGTAATTTATGTATGAAGGATATCGCGTTTAAAAAGAAATTGAAGTTTCCCTTAAAACACAGATCAGTTGTCATATTTATGAAAAATTTCGCAAGTGAATAATGATTGGCATTAAATCAAAGGAGTGTTTTAAATTACTCTGCATGAGAGTGTAATTTAGACTGTCAAGTGTATTACACTCTCACATATCTCTATAAAGTAGGTCAGTTGTATAAAATCACTTTGCGCGTATCAAATATATAACATAAAATATTGGTGAAAATATCCTTAATTTAAAAATACCTCGCAATTACATATTAAAATAAAATAAATTGAAACCACTTACCCTACTTCGTTTTCCTGTCCCTGATGGAGCGGCAACAACATATAATGACGGTTGAAGACTATGTTTTCCAAGCCAAGAATCTACAAATGCAGCTTTCCCATTAGTTTGTATATATTTTTTAGTCATTTCGTTTTGATCTCTAAAACAAGGACATAGATCCCTTGATGATCGGTAGGAAGCTATTGCTGCGCATACACATTCAATTCCAGATACAATCAGCAGACCCACATTTGATAACAGCGCCATATAGTTTGGTGGAAGATTGTCGAATCCCTCCGCTGGTTTAGGGGTCGTTAGTTTCTGAAAACACATCTTTTAAACATCTTACCTTGGACTGGAAAAATTATTGTATGATACATCCAACCTTCAATTGAATTAATTGCGATAGCATTGAAGTCATATAATTACAAAACACGTGCAACTTTATAAAAGATGGCAAATTTTATTTGGATGTAATACAATCCGTGCGAAGTAGAATAAAATTTATGTAACGGTTTATATGCGGATTACAAAATGGGCAAAATTAGATTAATTATATTCAGTTGATGATGAACCTAGGTGGCCTTGACGTTCATGGGAATAGATGGTTTTTCTTCTCACAATTATTTAAAAAGTTGCGTGATTGAACGCTTCGCTAAACCGCCTTGAACTACCTCTACAATTTTTGTACGGTATGCGTGTTAATTGAACTGGCAGATACAGTTTTAAATTTTAAGACGACGAGAGAACTTTTGTAATAGTACAGTTATTCTTGATTTCTAAAAAATTTGAATTTGGACAGTTGAATCTCAAAATTGTGAAAGTTGTTAAAGAGTCTATTATCTTTTTGTAATTTGAAATCTGGTTAACAGGAACATATATAACTAAAGAACCTTAAAAAACACACTTTCATTTTCTTTAAAATTGTGCCTTCGGGGCTTGCCACCTTTGATCTATAGTTTCTCCTTGAAATATTTTACCGACTATTATTGACGCATAATTTATTGTTCATTGAATCCATCAACTTGTGTTTTGCAATATTTGACATTTTAACTGTTTAAATTTATAAACAATCTTACCTCCTCCGTTTCGTCGGAGAAATCAGTATTAAGATCCCGCGCTAGGCCAGTGGCTGCAAGAACCAGAACTAATTGGGAAACGGCGACACTAATCAGGCTAAGTGCTAAGAATGCTGTGTGAGCTACTTTTTGAGCGCTCTTTTTTAGCGGACACCAAGTTTTAGCTGCTGCTATGACTCCTGTAGTACCGCTTGAGACCGCTATGCAGCCACCCCATAGACCGCCACTAAGCTGTAACAAAATTGGACAGTTAGTTTTTTTAATAAATCTATTTCATTGTTTTGTTGTTTACGTAAACAGGTCTAAGCTAATTCAAATATTGCGTGATACTAAATATATCATTACTGAAGCATTGTTTGCTAGTAAATTTTAGGAACGTTCACGATTATAGTCACGAACACAAAATACTTTTGTAACATGAAATATTAAAAATCTGGTGTGAGACAACACATGACTTTCCCTTACGCACATTGATATGGAAATAGTGTCCACAAATGATTAAAGGATCCTGCTTAACTCCAGAGATTGTCCCTGATAACTCACTTAAATACATTTTTTTAGTTCAGTTCACGGAAAAGGATGTCAAAGACATAGGAACCATAGCAAGTTACAAAAACAATTGTTAAAAACGTTTTCGAGAAAATCTCGAAAAACCAAAAAATGACAAGAGTAAAGTGGCACTTCCGGTTATTCGATTTTAACTAAATTCTTAACATCTCATGTGCAGAAGATAAGAAACTGAAATATAAAATTTAAAAAAATCGTTACAGTGGATTTAGAGAAAATCTCGAAAAACCAAAAAATAACAAGAGTAAAGTGGCACTTTCGGTTATTGGATTCTAACGAAATTGTTGCAGTCACGTGCGGGGATGGATATAAATTTAAATATAAAAATTTGTTTATCTACGATTTTACGTTTTCGAGATATTCTTTTCACACACACACACACACACGTGCGCGGGCGCACGCCCACATGCACACGCGCACGTGCGCGCTCACGCTCACGCACGTACACACGCACATGCACTCGCGCACGCATACGCACACGCACACGCGCACACAAACACAGACATACCAATTTTTAAAAGATGATTTTCGAACTCAGAGGTCTCCAAAACGTGTATTTCCACTAAAATTTCGACATCGAAAATTTTGGACGAAATAATACTTTCCCTATACTATATTTCATATAGGTAAGAGAAAGTAAAAACTAGGTTAGTACCCAACTTAAACGCAAGTGATTTTAAATTGTTTCAAGTTCAAATTGGTATTGTGCACTGTCATAAGGTGGCGCACGGAGCGGGGGATTTTGTTTCTTCTGTGGCCGAAGTTTTGGTATGTGGAAATTTTCTTAGCCATTTTGGCTTCGACTGCTATGATAATTTTGCCATGCCTACAAGAATTTGTCGAACCTGAACGAGCTCCACTTTCATGGCTATAGAAAGGCTACAATTATGACATTTATCAATTATTTTACATTCTGTTAATGGCCATCTTTCCTGCGTACTCATTTCTACATATGTGAGTCATTTCGCCGCAATACTCTGCAACATAGCGGAGATTGCTTTAATCTCTTCACTCATGAAAACATTGAGTTAATTAATGCTTTGACGAGTAAATACTCGGTTAAAAAATTTGGCAACCTCACAACCCAAATGTGATGCCACAATCAATATAGGAATTTACTCAGTTGAGAACTTTTGAGATGAAGTTGAAGTCACAGTTATCACACACCCTGTTACCTTTTTCACTATGTCACGATCGCTGATGAAGAAACAAAGATTCCCTCAACCCAGTATCGAAGGTAAGCTAGTTCTACACTTTCGCTAAGAAAAGGGAAGGGGACCTTAGTGCGAGCATCACGTTAACGCCCTGTCGTTCGCGCGCGTTATCTAGAAGGCGATGGCTCGAGTCCAAGAAAGTGAGGGGCGAGATTGAGCGTACTAATCACACCCTCGTAGCTTTCTTGGCTATATCACTATGCTGTTAGAACTTTGGATTGTTATCCACCACCGTCTTCTGTCCCAGGTTTTTAAACTTTTGATATATGCACACAATTCAGCAGCGACGGCAAATTCAATGACGCCCATCTCCATTAAAATCCAAGAAACTATATTATTCAAGAATGTAGATAGTAGCGCTCAGGCTCCCTACGCTTAAGGAAAGGCATCGGCGGGACACCACGGCAAAAATGTATAGCTAGCGTCAGGTTTTGTTGGCGTCCCCCGTCCATCTTTAAATTTACCGCCGTACGTTTACGGTAAATGCGTGGTAGCTAGGACTACTTGAACAAAAAAAACGATAGACGGGTTTTTTTCGATGGTAAATAAATTAAGAAAATAAAGTGACAGTTGTAAGCGATTTCACGCTTGCGGATTACGAATGTGAATAAATTGCAATTACTCGTCGTGATACTGCCGCGATGTGGCATTAAAACACGCGTAGGTCGTACGTTATAAAAATCGGTCGTGTATTAGTGACTTTTGAAGTTTCCTGGGTGAGTGTAAGGTTTCCGCGGGAGTAAGTATGGCGGATCCCGCTCCCTGAGAAGCCAAGTAGTTGGTTTCGAGGGAACTACCTGCCTTTTTCCACTCGTTCGCAGGTTCATAGGACATGCGTCCACCTGCGAAAGCAGGAACGTACAAGATTCACGACCGACGATATTGGTGCTTTTGAGTAAGCGTCGATCAAAACAGGTACTTATTGTTATATTCTTTGCTTCAATATTGGTTGCTTGTAAGGAAGTATTGGATATGTAACGTGTTTCGGCGACAATACGGTGTAATTCGTAGTCCCGGTTGCCGAAGGGTATATGGCTCATTCCAGTTTTGAGGGTAACTTGTCAGAACATAATTTCTGTCCAAACTATTGATGCATACCTTTATTTACTGTGAATATAACAGTTAGATAATAAGTTCATTTTATAGTAGATTGGTTAGTCTTTCCCGTAACTCTTGGAATTAGGCCGCATTAAAGAGCCGGAGAAGTTTTCTTGTAAAACTGTGTGTCTTTTTGTTGTTTAATCTGAATAAGCCATTTCTTTAGGCATAGATAAACAGCTATTCCCCAATTGGACTTTCATTTAAGCTTAGAATAAGTTAAATATTTTGTATTTCAGGGAATATGTGTTTGTCAATGTGCACTCCCCTCTCTAGCCACGGTCTTAATTCATACTGATATTTGGGGCATAGGTAAGAGGCAAGTCAGGGACAACGCATTTATATGCCGCGGAACAATTTTTCCCTGTTCTGAAGGACAATTCGATTCATTATACGGCCAATAAGGAGCAGTGGCGCCCCCCTCAAACTTAAAACCTTTTTTGTACGTAATTTCAGATTTTTAGAGCGTTGACGTGCTGGTGGAATCTGTCACGGATCTCTCTCCTCCGAGAAGCTAGCGGGACACCATCATCGTTGCCGAGCGTAACGCCAGCCGAGATTGTGACAAGCGTTAGATGACATCTAGGTTTTCCGTGAAATTTTTGTTTTGTTGCAAAGCTAACTCTTCTATTGGACTACGCAGTCTTCGAACAATGTCCCGCTGTAGCGGGGTAAACTTAAGATTTTGAAGAAACCCTTTGGCGCTCGAGTCTTCCTCCTTTCTTGTAGACGCTTCGTATTCAATGTTGAATCTATTGTTCAAACCTGCAATCAATACTTTTATGCTGTGGGATGATGAAACTGGCTCATGTCGCCGATCGCAAGTTTTACAACAATCATTGCTTTTGTAAGACGCTTTTACCAGAAACGCGCACGATGTGCGAGGGTTATCTCTAAATTAAAGACCGCTGGGAAATTTCTCTCCTTGAGGTTGGCAAACCTGTGTGGATGAATGCTACTCTAGTAACATACACATTGCGCTATAGTCTGTCAGTAGTCGCATTGCAGTACACTTGTTCACTTGCGAGTTATTACGTTTTAAAATTAATCAAAAAATCGGCGAGGCCGCCGAACGTAAAGTACGTTTTTTAAACCATCAAAGCGTTAAATCAGCTAAAATTCATAGGCAGTTGGTTGCGGTGTATGGTGATGTAACGTTTCCCACGAAACGTGATAATAACTCGAAACACGATTTAATGAAATTTTGAGAATTTACGCGTTTTCGCTATATTAGTGATTCCAGAAGTGTAATTATTAAGACTGAATTAAATACAGAACAAACTTTAAGAAAGTGTTGAATACTGTGCGCAAGTGTATAATTTTAGTTTAAATTGCAAATAGAAAAATTACTTAATTAAAAGCTGTTATAAAAATTCTATAAGCTAATTAATAAGGATTGCACAACCTGACGCATAAATCACCAGTTACCGTCCGAAATCAGTCAAGATTGTTTTGATAATTAATAATAATTAATATATGCAACAATCTCAGAGGATTTAAATATTAATTAATTAGTAAAAATTAATTAAAAGCTATGACGAAATATTGCGTCACGTTATGCAAACGAATTGGTTAGAGCACATGTAATTGTTATCAGTATTGATAAGATAGCAGACAGAGAAAACCGTTCGAATCTATATTCGCTGAATAAAGAACGCGAGTACAAATTTAAGTGTAATTAAGACGCTTTCACGAGTTGCAAATCAGTCTTCGTATGGGACTCTGTAGTGCAAAGACCATAAAAGCTTTTCTGTAAAGTCAAGCTATTTTGTTATTATATTTTACAGCAATCCTGACGCAGCGTTTTCTGGACTCGTCAAGCCTGTTAAAATCCTGAATGTCGTTCATATTAACAAACCGTTAGAAGACACGTATGTTAGAGATCTACATACATAGATTCTAGAACGACGTTCTATTTTTTGTTGCTCTGTAACAAAGATAGACCGAGTATAGAATAATATAACCTCTGGTATCCTCGTAACTGAGTGTTCCTGGCGTTACCGCCGCCGAATCAGCAACGAAACCTCCTTTGGGTCGATTACAAACAACTTGCTCTGTAACTATTTGTGAACGATGTCAAGCGTCCATCATCGCCATTGTGTGTTGAGTTGTATTGATAGCGGACGCACAACCACGACATACCGAAATCATCCGTCATATAAAACATTCCGTTATTTGCAGATGAATTGCTAAGTATCGGTCTGGAATCGACGCTAACCATAGAGACGCTTAGCGATACTGAGTGGCAACAAAAGTCGCGAGTACTAGCTAACGCCTCGCATTAGACATTCGCCCCCGGGCATAAATAACGTACACGACGGCCGCCAAGAGCGACGTGCTCGTGCTCAGATCTCCTAACATACTCTTGTATTCAAACATATCAGGAACGCAGGACTTGACCAAGTCAGGATGCGCTGTATCCGCCGCTCATTCCAACACCGCAACAATTTCAAATACGAAATCATCTGGCATATGAAACATCCCGCCATTTGCAGATTAGTTGCTAGGTATGATCTGCAAACGACATCAAATGTCGTGACATTTAGCGATACTGTGTGGCAAGGAAGGTCGCGAGTGTACGCTAACGCCCCGCATCAGATATCCGTTCCCTGTATAAATTACGTACAAGGCGGGCGCCAAGAGCGACGTGCCCGTGCTTAGATCTCATAGCATACTACCGACCCTTGCATTCGGGCATATCAGGAATGCAGAAATTGGCTGAGACAGAACACACTACACCGACCACTTGCTTCAACGCCGCGACGATTTCAAATATTAATAGCCGTATAAACCTTATACAAATGTAGACTTTCTATACATCGCGAATAATAGTAAATAATTTATTTTTGTCTGCTGTCAGAAAGTTATGTTTTTTTATTTTCCATTATTGAACTAGTACAACTTTCATTTAATTTATGCTCCAATTTCCATTTAATTTCTGTAAATAAATTATTACTGTTACCTATCTTTTTAATAACGCCGAAAACCGAAATGATCATTAATTAAATATTACCAAAGTTCGTTTCATGACCGAAGTGTGAACGACGTCATTTGCCCAAACGACATTTCCCGTTAAATAATTATTTTACAGATATACCGACCGCCAATCCAGACGAAGTGAGAGCCTCTAAAGCTACTGAGAACTTCGTCAAAACTCGCCCCCGCACGACTGAGCTATCACCGAGTAGAATGTAAATTCTTTGTCTTCCCCGTGTACTTTTCACTACAAATTGAAATGTCACAGTGATAATTTAATGAATGAAAGAAACGTGCGGAAATGGTGCGAAAGCTTTAGAAATAACAGAATTAATGTGCATGATGAAGAACGTTCGGGGAGACCCTAGATAATCAACGCAGACTTGTTGAAACGTGTCGGTGATTAAATCGAAAACGATCGTCGCATAACAATTTCCGAGCTAGTTCTTCGTTTTTCTAACGTTTCAAAAGCTGTTGTTGGTCGCATTGTGCTTGACCATTTAGGTTTTAGAAAGGTTTGTGCGCGTTAGGTGCCGTTGGTCTTAACGGAACGTCACAAAAAAATTCAGAAAATGGCGATGAGTTCCTTAATTTAATTGTAACCGGCGATGGAACATGGATTTTGTATTACACGCTAGAGAGACAACGGGAGTCAAGTGAATGGCGTTGTACCCAGTCACCAATGAAACCAACAAAGGTCAAGGCACCACCGTTTGAATGCAAAGTGATGGCCGCAGTCTTTTGGGATCGGTTTAGTATAGTGCTAATTGGCTTTATGCCACGTGAAACGACTGTAAATGTAGAAGCCTATTGCGAAACTCTTCGTACTGCTGCACGATAATGCACGTCCATATATTGCAGGTGCGACACGTGATTTACTGAGAAGATTTGGATAGAAAATTTTCGAATATCCACCATATAGTCTCGACTTAGCTCCTTCTGATTACCATTGTTTTTTGGGAAATTGAAAGAATTTTTTGGTGGTAAGCGATTTGTGAGTGACAATGAACTTATAATGCTATCAATCAGTGACTAAACGGACTGGCGGCAGAAGAATATGACGAAGGAATATTGAAGCTATTGAATCGCTTTGGTAAATGTCTTAATATATGATGCGATTATGTATTTTAAGAGAAATATAAAAATATTTATAAAGTTTTCATAATAAATGCCTAAAAAATTCAATAAGTTTAAAAAAAATTACGAGAAAATCGTGAAAAACGCAAAATTCGGAAAATACCTAAAAATAACAGAAATAAGTTGTACTTACGGTTATTACATTTTTAACAAATTCTTAATTTAGAATACGAAGGTACTTAAGACGTTAAATATAAATTTTCATTTATTTAGGACTTTCACTTTCATAGTTATGTTATTCGTAGTTAATGGCAAGAGTACTTCCGGTTACTCGTTTTACGCTCACTTTTTTTGAGAAACCGTCTTAATTATATGAAAGGGAATTGAATCTCTAAGAAATACAATACATTGTAAAAGAATCGTTAGAGCCAATTTCGAGAAAATCACGAAAAATTAAAAAATGACAAGAGTAAATTGGCACTTCCGGTTATTGGATTTTAGTGAAATTATTGCAGTGACGTACGAGGAGGGATACAAACTCAAATATAAAATTTTGTTTATCTACGACTTTTTGTTTTCGAGTTATCCCTGTTCACATACTTACTGACACACACAGACAGACCAATTTTTAAAAACATGATTTTCGTACTCAGGGGACCCGAAAACATGTATTTCCACTAAAATTTGGACATCGAAAATTTTGGTCGGAAACTATACTTTCTCTTTTACCTATATTTCTTATAGCTTAGGAGAAAGTAAAAAAAGGTAAACAAATAAATTAGATAGGTATAATAGAATAATGACGCTGAAATATGGCCAGAACACATTTACCAGGAAGAAGGAGAATAAGCACAAAGATTTCGAAAACTATTTACACACTTCAGCCAAACAATATAAAATTAGAAGTGATTAAGAAACTATAGTTGAACGACCCTGAAGCACGATTGAGAAGATAGAAACGAAAATGAAAGTACAGCATGAAAAAGCAATGCTTTTTTTAAAAATAATGTGATTAATTTGTGTAGTTATTTAGGTGGAAATAAAGATACCAATTATTTGCATCTTAGATAAAATTCATTTTGATAAACTGGCTATAGAAAGAGATAGATTGATTATATTATTGCTGTTTCAGAACTTGATAGTAATTTAATTATTCCTAGGTTGATAATTATCGTTCACCTTCCTACTGAGTCAGGCATATAAAATACAAATTTTTTAAATATTTTGAATGCAGTCTATAAATATATTTCTTATCGCGATTAACTTTCCATGGAAAGACAGATTAAATTTATCAAATTCGAACCTAATTTATTAGCCTGGGCCGACTTTCATTTAATAATATATTTGTAAAGGTCACGTTTAGTGCCTTTAGTTGATTCTGCCGCTCTCCGATTTTGGTTGAGTATGTTTTGAAAGCTGTGACCATATATAATATAACAATTTGGATACAAATTAATTTAATTACCATAGAATTTTAATCAACTTTTCTAAAAATATGAAAGTTATGAAAGCTAAGTTTTGTTTAATAGATTAGACTTCAAAAATAATTTTAAAAATATGCGAATTGTTTTTAGAGATTGTGGTTTCAAACAATTTGATAAACCACCTTAAGCCTGAACACGCCTCCTACATTAAAAACAGATTTTGGTGAACACCCCTTTTGCTGTTACGAAAAACTTAAATCTAGAGACTAATTATTATTGCAAAAGCATAGAGTTACTTAATAAATGTTAAAATAATATTTCATCAATCTTATACCACTGGACGAATCAGTTAATAAGAGGTTTTCATGTTCAACATTGTGTGTACTTTATCGTTAACAACTGCTTGTATTACGCATGCACAAAAATATTAGGCGTTACCCATATTACAAACGCCACATAAAATAAAACAACAACAATCATCTACTGTTAAAACGTTAATTTCCATTTCACTTAACAACTATGCAAACAAAAAGGATAGAAAATGAGAGTATAAAAATATTAAATTATGTGTAAGTCCACTAGCGCATGGGACTTAAAAATGTTGCTAGCGAAAAGACATCGATTTTTTTTCCTCTTCTACAATGTTGGCCACAAATTCAACAAAGTTGATACTATCCAGTAGTATAAGATCGTTTGTATACAGGGTGTTTCAGATAATATGCCATTCCTTTTAAGAGATGAAAGCAGAATCTATAGACATCCCAATAAGCATAAAATTAAAAGCAATACGAATACTAAAAATTTCTTTTTTTTAATGATGACGAATCGACTATGCACAGTCTTTCAAATATGACAACGAGCGTCGACTGTGTTTTTTACTAAATACGTAGTAGAGAAGAATTGACGTATTTATTTTAACTTTTGAAACAGACGCATAAAAACAAGACTGTAAAATGATACACCTCTTTAAATGTCAGTGTCCGATATCTTGATAAATGAAATTATGCACATTTCCGTCAGTTACTAGATGCTTTCATTGACTAACTAGTGTTTTAGTAACAAAAACGATATCGCAAAGTGTGCCCATCTACACCGTGTTTAACTGATTGGTGCTTTTATGTTAATAAAATAAAGAATCCATCAAAGTCGTACTTAGTTATGTATTTAAAACAACGGTGATTTATTTTATCATTTTTTATGAAGATATTTTAACGGTAAGTTTTATCAATTTTGTTCCTGGGAAAATCTTTAAATGAACAAACAGTTAAATTTTCATCTCAATACACAATACACAAAATCTCTTAAAATTTGTATTTTTGGGGGACATATTTATTTTTTTATTTCTTATCCGAATCTTTGGTTGAGTTCTCAATATATTATTAGTGAGACATAGTTCAACTCCGTATTTGTGAAGTCTGTTTCTTTACTTTCGGTTGAATTAAGTCTGAAATTTTGAATTTTCTCGGGACTGCTTCAGATTTACTTTTCATATCCGGTTCAACCTGGTGAATCATCCTTGATCGTTTGTCTTGGAGGTTACGGCTTTCGGGTCTTTGACCTCGTTATTATAATCACGGTGTCTGTATTGGTTTGTGCGTTTACTCCTAGGATTAAATGGCAGGGCAAAGAAATCCTGTGCGTTTGTCACTAACAAGGTATATTTTAGCCATTGGTACTGTATTTATTTCAGGAGAGAACATTTCTCTTATGTGAATTTGTTCTGTAAATATATCCGGCTTTACGAACTGTGTCTTTACAAAATTTACGAGAAGATGCGACAGACCGATAAAACAACACAACATTGACGTATCCTGGAAGGACAACGTCAAGTACCTAGAACTAAGGCTAGACCACAAATTACTATGGGACAATCACATAGACGACATAACACGAACGGGTTTAGATATAATGACCAAACTTAGACCGTTACTGTCACGACAAAGCCGTCTCGAACCATAGAACAAACTGAAAATATACACGACAATAATGAGATCGTTATTACTATACGCTGCGCTTGTGTGAGTTTACGCCGCACCGACCCATATAAACAAAATTCAGGTGGTTCAAACCTGGGCTTTAAGAACCATTTTTGATTCTCCGTGGTTCATTCGTAACCACAACCTCCACAAAGACGCAAAACTCCCAAAAATTTCGGAGTTAATACTACAACACACCAAAGACCTACACAAAACACTACACACAAACAAAAACACAGTTATCAAACTTTTGGCAGTCTATGATTCCAAAATTCCAAAAGACATACTCAAAGCCGATGAAGACTAAGCAAATTCATCGCTCTCTAAGCCTATAAGGCATTCTCCACCCCTCCACAACACAAAACTACACCCACAAGGCGGTGGTAAGAGTCTGAAATTCGGGACTCCTTTTAAACAACCACATCATAGTAGTAGTAGTATCATAAAATGCCGTTACATCTCGTGTATTTCTTTGCCCTTCAAGTTTAGATTTGTTTAAACTGTTTTCTAAGGGATTTGTAGCGTAGTTGCTAAAATGCAAAGGTTCGCTTTTGTCTTTGCACGTGCACCACGGATGGTCTGTCGCTGAACAGATCGTATATCTTTTTGACCTTTTGCGACTATCCGTCTATTCGTCTTCTTGTACTGTTTTTTGTTCGGTATTTAATTGCTCTGCTTTGGGGTTTCCATTATTTACGTATGCTCCGTTTCAAATATGGGCGATAGAACCTTTTTTTCGGAATAAACCGCCTTGCGATTTTCTATGTAAGTTTCCACGACTTCACTTGGTATATGGTCGCGTAAATAGATTTTAAGAGTCTTTGGTTTTCAACTTATTGGCGAATTTCGGATAGGTTCCGTTGGATAATTTACTTGTTTCCCGAAACCTTTGCCGCGGATTCTAGCTCAGTAGCCAAGCGGTAGAGTGGGGGGGGGGGGAGGG
>JAHWXV010286058.1:0-10054 GCA_024586415.1 Phrixothrix hirtus | reverse complement strand
TACTTTGGATCAATTGTGTAAATTTCAATATTTATGTCTTATCTGTATTCAACGCTGTATTGGCTTATAGAATATTAAATATCTATCTATCTATCTATATGTGGGCTAGGTTTTTTATTTATATTTTAATGTGACATTGATATCAATGACTTCATTATCTAAAGCAAATTCTGTGAAAGTAAACATTAATTAAATAACTTTCCAATTTTGAATAAATATATTAACTGGAATTTTAAGTATTATTTTGATAGAATATCAAAGTTTATTTTTATTACATTCCTTAGAAGTGCAGATTTGCAAACTATAATTAAAGGTACAAGTAAATACTAACAGTTAAAATCCATTATTGTATTAAAAAGACCTTCATCAACTCCGGTACTGCTATCGCCGCATAAATATTCTAACAAGCTTTTCAATTATGAAAACTAATCCCATAGCTTCATTTCTTAAATTTAATACGAACGGAAACTTGTCGCATGTTTCCCTTATAAAAAGTAATAATGGCACTTAGAAGAATGCAAAGTGAATTCTACAGGAAGTACGATCACTAAATGCACTCTATAAATTTATTGCTGAACTTCCTGACTTATTAACGAATTTTTACTTACGATTCAACGTCATTTTAAATGCGTGTTATTCAGTTTTCTCCTAAAAGGTGAAAATATTTTTCACTCGAGAAACATTTTAAAAAGGAGTATTACTCTTAAGGTAAACCTAAAATTGTATTTCTACTGTGTACTCAAGTGTATTTCTATGTTTTTCTTTCTTCTTGTTTTGAGGATCGATTTGATACCATAAAATAAAACAAACGTTTGCTAACGGCGGTGCGTGTGTGCAGCAGGGGGCGCTAAATGTTAATTCGGTAAAAGCTTTTCTATGGCAGCTAAACGGGATCTAGAAAACAACGCCCGCGTTAGAAAACGACACAGTTTACCCATAACCTTATTCTCTCAAACGTTCTAAATGTGACACAAAAAAGTTTTTACGCAAACAAGATATTTCATTGTATTTGAAAATTCTTTATTAAATTATAGAATAAGTGAATAAATTGACAAAAACTTTACATACGCGATTTATTTACAAGTCATCAAATTACCTGCTTTTGAAACGTGTACACGAACATTTGATTCGTTACTTGTATCCCAGAGCAATATATAAGTACCTACACTTCATGTTTTTTACGAATCAAATATTATTGGAGGAACTTATATACTCCCGTTTACATGGTGACTATTCATTCGGATCAATTCAATTTGATTTTATTGGAAGCAGGCACAAATTCGGTTGAGGTCGTATTTTCCCATTCACTACTGGAAATCTAATTTACCTATAAAATGACGAGGAAAAGAAATAATAAAAAGACGGTTGTGCTTTTTCAATTTTTTATGACAAATACGTAGTGCATCAGTAATGCCAATTAATTACCATTTTCGCAGAAATTTAATAAATATTGCTGTGAGTAACATTTTCAGCAATCTAAAATATAAAATATGTAAAGAATTTTAAGTTTTCGTTAAGTTATTTTGTGACCTTCAGAATACTGGAAATATTGCATTCAGTTTTAAATATTTAATTAATATGTCTAATTTATAAAACATGAGTAGCTTCTACAGTGCATTTTTTTACAGCACTAAACAGATACCAAACTCAACTAATCAATAAATATTTTTATTTACCAGCGTTTGGTCCTATATATAAAGTTTGGGATTTACTTAATATAATTTTGTTTTCGATAACGGTAATAATCTATGATTAATGATTTGTAAATTAATGCATATTAAATTTACAGGCCTTCGATTTAATCGTGGCTTTTAGTAACGCACATTGTTAATATGCACAGTATTTGATTATGAATCGAAAATAAACAAGAAGTTATGATCCATATTGAGTGTAGCAAACTTTATCCCAGAATTGGTTAGCACTTGTATATAACAAGTTGTTTAAAACTTTATGGCTATATCTGCTAAATTTGAAACAGTTGTAATAATTAAACAGTAAAGGGGTTATAAAGTCAAAGAAGTTTGATTTAGCGAATGTTCGCGAGTAAATTATTAAAAGATCTTAAGCGATTTATTATTAATTAGGGTACTAAAATCGAGTATTGGAAGAACCAACAGGTACATTTAGTTTGAAAACGACTGGTAATAATACGTGAAATAGGAACCTTGATGAAGTAGTGTACGCATTCGAAAAGAATACAATTATTATTATTATTATACAGGGATAGCTCGTCTCCCACTTCCAAATATCTTTAGGTACAATTATTTGAGTTCATCGAACCTGACCATCGTGGAGGACTGAATTTTAAGGATTCAAAAAATAGTCCGGCAATTTTTCCTTGGTTCTGATGTTTCCTTCAGAAAAATTGCACAGGCACACAAAAAAAAGTTGCGTGAACTCGACAGGCGCGATATGCTAACCCTTATGTATCTGAAGTCCGTTTAGCTCCATCACCCTCCAGTTTTTTGTAAACTGTAAATATAACCTCAAAATTTCATAATATAAGGAAGACCTTATTCAGTTGGTGTATGAGTAGAACTTGTGTACGTGGACTTTTCATGCTGGAATACACGTGTCGAAGTGTACTCGCTGTATCCCTCCCTCAAATCTACACTTTCAATCGATAGTGTGCAAAAAAGGCGGTCAGAACGTAACCTCAAAATGCAAAAATAACGAAAACATGTGATCACTTGAAATTTAAGTAGAAAGGGACTCTGTACATAAACTTCACTAGCGTAAATCCACGTACGAAAGACGAATTCAGTTTCTGTCCCTCCGGATGCTTCTGTCTTATGTGCTAAAGTGCAAAACCATATCTTATAAAACAGAAAATGCAAAACTTTCGATTACGCGTCACCTGAATGAAATCGAAAAATGTACTATTTTTCTTATGAGAAACGGTGGGTCGAAGATGCGTTCACTTCAGGTTCTTCTACGTCTTTCATGCTCATATACTACAGTACAAAATATGTTTTAGAAATGCAAAAAAACTGTAAAGTCTTTGAGTAAATTTGAACTATATAAATTGGCTTTTTCATAGTTAGATATACGTGACGAGGACGAATTAAATTTGTGGTCTCCTCCAAGTTTCACTCTCACATACTAGGGTGCAAGACGTAGCCTCAAAGTTGGATAAAATAGGAAACGCTTGATACACTGAAAAATCAAGTGAAACTTGGCTGTATATTTTTGTTGTGGATAATCACGTGCTTAAGGTATGCTACACTCCGAGCTTGACTTTCGTGATGTTCCCTCATCGTGATGAGCCTGCAAGAAAATGTCTCGTCGGATGACTTTGTAAAACTTAAACCTCTGTAGACTTCTGGCACTTGACCCTTTACAAATCTTAACTTTTATGGTCTTAGAAAAAAACTTCGGTAGACTTACAAAATTTTCCCAGAAGACTCCGAATGTCTAATTTCTATGTACTTACAAGATTTTCAATGTGCTAAAGTTGGAATTTTTCCAAACCCGCACAAGGTATATCCTTTTCTTCCCGGCGGGAAAAAACTGACCTCCCGATCCTCGCATATATGCTCCCTCGCTTTCGGCTCGAGACACAATACACGCTGAGGGCCCCGGTATCACTCATTTTCCCCTCGGAAAAAAAATTGTATGTTGTCCACGGGCGGGAATCGAGCTTTGGCAGCCAAATCATATGTACTACTTTTAACCCCACGGGGACAGAATATTTTCTTACCTATAGATCCGCGTTCTTTTTCAGTGATTTGAAATTTTTCCAAAATACCATTCTCTAAGCTGAGCAGCCTGAGAAAAGCTCAATAATATCAATTCTGAATTTAACCAGGATACATCTCGATACTTTTCGCCAGAAACGATGTTCTAAAAACGAAGTGAATAAATGTTCTTCGTTGCGACTCACATTCATTTGCTATAGCGCAAAATATAAGCTCGAAATCACACAAAGTGAGCACAGCTTGATTACACGGCAGTTAAGTGAAAAGCAATTGACGCTTAAAACTAAAACTTGAATCTGCGATTGCAGGTAATCTGTCGCGTTTTAAAATATACAGAAAAATATATACAGAGATAGAATATTTTTGAAAAATTGGACAAGAAGGTTGAATGTTGACCGAACAGAACTCGTGCATTTCTGCATTGGTGAATCACAAGGAATCACAAGATTTATTTCTTCCGCTTGTATGGCACTCTCTTCTCCTCGGATGATCTATGGGATGGAGCTCTAGGCCTCTTCCCCATTCCTGTTTCTTCATCTCTCTTTAACATCCTGCGGTAATCTGCCAACATACCCTGGTATCTCCTTTCCATTACTTTTATATTTTGGTGGAATCGTTCTCCTTGCTCTTCACTATAGTCCCCCAAATTTTCTGGGAAATAATGAAGATGAGAAAACAAAAAATGTAATTTCAAGCTCATTAAGTATCCTAGTTTCTTATAGTTTTTAATCAAGTCAGTAACAAAATTTTTATAATTTTCGCTTCTAGTGGTACCCACTAAATTTTTGAAAACTAAGCCAGGCAGATTTCTTATCTTTCTTCATGGTTGCGAGGAAATCTTTGTCCTGAAGTAGTTTCCGTATTGTAGGTCCTTTAAATACTCCTTCTTTGAGTTTAGCCTCGCTCATTTTCTGGAACTGATCCACCATTTGCCTTCTTTATGCAATACGTTCACAAATTGTTTCATCAATCCTAATTTTATGTGTAGTGGATGTAAGAGAATTTTCAGGTGTAGTGTAGAGGTTCTTCGATGACGTTTGGTTGTTTTGTGCGAAGAGAGTCTCTTCGCGGCAAGTCTTCCTTAAAGTAATGATTTTCATAATCTCTACTATCCCATAGACACATGAAGGGTATTTCGTGACACCAGACTGTTGCCCTAGCAGTTTTGTGATAATTTTTAAATCCCCACAGACTTGCTAACCATGCACTGAATATTTGATTTTCCAAAATATACCCCAGATCTCCATAATTCTCTTGCACCGAGATTGAGTGAGTTATAGGAACAGTCGCGTATTTATTTCCGTTATGCAATAGTACTGCTTGTATAATTCGTTTCGAGGAATCTAGAAATAATCTCTACTCATTCGGTTTATAAACATTAGATTTTAATTCATTCATCAAACCTGGTACAACTGAACAATACATTAATGAGATTTCCTCATCTTTCGTGAAATATTCGCTGAATTTCTTTTCTCTCTCTCGGTACACTGAAGACTTGGTTTCAGGTACTACCAAGTTTCGAAATTTTAGTTCACTTACTAGGTCTTCAGATATATCTTTTGGTAATCCGTATCTTCTAATAAAACTGTTCAGGTCATTTTGAGTGAAGAGTATAGGGGTCTTCTTTTCTCCAGGTGGAACATACTGTTCTTCAATCTCCTCGATTTCATTTTCACTGTTCTCAAATCTATCGCTATATCCTTTTTCTTTCCCGTGCCCTAAGATCATCCTCCGAAATTAACTCTTTATCATTAATTAAGACATCTTTAGAAAATTGACAATTTTATGTATCTGATGAAACTTATCCTTAAGCGAAACGTCGTATTGTAGAAACTTGATAACCGTTTTTAAATAAAAAAATTTTCCAATCGTAATTATTTTAATATTTATCGACTGGCTTTCCCTATAAACTAAAATTGCAACTTGACGTTCCATCATTTAAGTTTATAAACACTATTAGATGTGAAATTTATTTCCCCTATAGGTACCCAGTGGGTTAACTAGTAAATAAGTGGCTTACCCCAACTGCTTTGTAATTTTTATTATGATCATATTTATGAAGGGCCTACCAATAAGAACCTTTTTTTTCAACAGTCCTGAAGTTGGCAGTTCTGTGGCTCAGTTGTTTGACAAGTTGTCGATATAATTTTCTGTCTTTAGTTTCGCTCAAAAATCGTACCAAAATAATTTAAATCTGTTATGCGAATGGTCAATCTGTGAAACTACATTTCGTAAAATTACCGATACTTTCAGTCGTTATCATCCGTCTGAGACTGCTATTAGGAATTTAGTATAAAATTTGAGTCTCAGTGGACTCAAACATGCAAGCCGCTGAGCCGAAAATATTGCTTCTGAAAGTGTTGCAGAGTGCCCAAAGTATGGGTGTCGCGAAAGTTTTAACAACTGGGCCTGCTCACAATGGCCATTTGGAGAATTATGCTCAAGTGTTTGTCTTATAAGGTCCAATTGGTGCAAAATCATTTTCAACATCCAACTTGCATTGATTAAATCATAAAATATAATCGTTTTGGAGGAAGCCCATTTCCACTTAAACGGATATGTCAGCAAGCGAAATTGTTGGTCTATTGAAAAGCCAAGAGAAATTATTGAACAACCAGTACATTAATAATGTGGCAATTATGGGTAGGATACAGCATTGGTTCGTATTTTTTCGAAAATGAGGCTGATGAGTCCGTCACTGTCAATGGGACTTGCTACAGAGACATGGAAGCTAGTTTGTTGCGCCCTATTTTTAATCATTCGGATATCGACGATTTATAGTTGTAACAGGATGGTGCTACGTGTCACACAGCACAAAAAATAATCAATTTACTGAAAATGAAATTTAATGGACGTCTAATTTCACAAAAGGATAATATCAATTGGCCACCATGATCATGCGATCTAGCGCCGTTAGAATTCTTCTTGCGGGGCTATATGGAAGATGAGATTTATGAAAATAATCCACAAAAAATTCAAGATCTTAAAACCAATATTAAGTGCGTAATTTTGCGATTATGCACAAATGCGATCGAAAATTTTGTTAAAAGGGTTAACATCTGCATACGTAGTTGCGGTGGATATTTGCCTAATGATACTTTTATTCCTAAATTATAGTCTCTACAACATATTTCAATAAAGAACAACAGAAGTCTCATGCAGAATTTGTCTTGCCTGCTTTTATAGAAAAAGTTCTTATGTTAGACCCTTTCGTGTCTATAGTCGAAACATTATGCTACGCCACTGACGTGTTATTTTATCATGAAACATTAAGTATCAAAATACTGCATACTAAGACCAATTTTCAATTCAAATCGCCCGGGTAAATCGCACATTATAAATATTTTCTTTCTAAGTTGGCAACATTATGACATACATCTGCGACAAATTTTATGTCAAAAAATTCATTAGTTTTTGTTTTACGCTTGATTTTGTACGACGCTAGAAGTGCATTCGGCGATTTTTACAATGTCTAATTATAGTGAGCAAAGAAGTTGCATCAAATTTTGTTTGCGGAATGAAATTTCTGGTGCAGAAAGCCTTTGGCGACCTTGCCTTGTCGAAAAGGAATGCTTACAAGTGGTATAAACAGTTCAAAGAAGGTCGTGAAAGTGTTGAAGACGAAGAATGTTTTGGACGACCATCAACCTCTACCGATGAACAACACGTCAAGAAAATCGTAGAATTTGTGCTATTAGAGATCTTGCCGATGCTGTTGGTATTTCGAAAGGATCTGCCAATACCATTTTGAAAGATATTTTGGGTCGAAACGTGTAAAATCTCAACTAGTGTCAAAACATCTCAATTTATTCGAAAAAGAGCGTCGCATTAAAATCTGTGAAGAGATGCTCTCTGACCATCAATCGCTCATTAAACGGATTATTACTGTAGATGAGACTTGGATTTATGCTTACGACCCGGAAATAACCGACCAATCCAGTGAATATCGTGCAAAAGGTGAAGTCAAACCGAAAAGATCGCGCCAAATTCGATCGAAAAACAAAGTCATGTTGACAGTTTTCATCGATTATCGTAGTGTTGTCCATTCATAATTTCTTCCACCCAGCCAAACCGTCAACAAAGAGTATTATTTAAGTGTTATGCGTCGTTTGCGTGAAGCTATTCGCAAGAAGATGCCAGAATTGTGGGAGGAAAATTATTGGTTTTTATACCTTCTCATACTGCACTGGTCCTTCGTGACTTTTTAGATAAACATTCGATCGATATCGTTCCACAACCACCGTATTTGCCTGATTTAGCATCTTAAACTCAAAAGACTACAGCGGTGATATTGTTTTGAGACTATAGAAGAGATACAACGTGAATCGGTACGTGCTCTGAGGGCTACCCCGGAAGGCGACTTTAATTCTTGGAAAATGCGTTGGAATAAGTGTATTGTGTCGGGAGGGGATTACTTTGAAGGTGACGAAATAGATTTGGAAGACCAAATAAATATTTTTTGAAATAAATAAAAAGTGGTCTTACTTCTTGGACACAGTATAGTAACATTAACAAATGAAATGCGCTTCACAAAAGATAAAGTAGATATTAGAATCTAAATGAAGGATTGATATTAACCCAAAAATCATTTAAAAAGACCTGACTTGGTAACACGCTATTAGAATTGTAAAAGAATTAGGACTATACAGAAAATATACAGGGGCTTAATTTTCAATAAAAAACTATGGTAGGGACCATTTAAAAAAATATGTTTATGAACCACATATTTTTCAACCATCCTGTAAATGTGAAATTAATTTTAAATTATACCCTCCTAAAACCCATTACCACCACACACCTTAGACCACATTGTTTGGTGTAAACATTCTGCATCCATAATGTGTTTACGCTCGGTGAAACCGATAATAAGGACCCCTGACATGGAAAAAAAAGTATTCACTCATTTACCGCGGAGATCACTGATTTGACCTTCTTTAGAGGTTGCGATCTCCAATGCTTCCATTGAAGGCTTTAATGTCGTGATCATGCCACCGGTTACAGCAATGAAATACAGAAACGTGAGGAATTTCTTTTGATATTGTAACAGATGAGTGAAGATTCATTTACTTGCTTAAAACCTCAGGAGCCCATTGTGGATAAAGTAGGAAATAGCCTAGTTCAAATATTTGTAAAATTCTTGTGCATTGAGCCATGATTAACCTCTTATTACGAGGCCGTGGTTAATTGATCCGTTATATCAACCCGTGCGATTGTATATGACGTTATGATGCCAAACCGCTTTCCAGGTCTTGGGCCATCTTTGCACCATGAGCATATAGTCACACACTTCGTGTTGCAATTTACATTCAACAATCAAACTTCGCAACTTCCATTGCAATACGGATCGTTGTTTAAACACTAACCCCGGAGCCGTTGACCATCGTTGCGTGATCATAGATTGATAACAGAGTTGCCGCAACGCTAGATAAAATTATTGGATTTACGAGAAGGTCGGCTCATTTTAATTTTCCTCACCCTTATATTAAGTAAATTAAAAATTAACTAGAATTGATCAATAATCATTAATCGCCAAAAGGAATAAAATTGGTACAACACCATGACAAAAATATACCGCATGGTCATAAACTATTAACCATATATAAATCGGAATTATACCTACAAAAACGTTCTTGCGTGACAGCTAGTCTTAGTATTTGGAAGCTTCCTTTCATGATTCTTATTCACTTCGACGATCGATTTTATGAACTTTTCCTAACAACACGTCTGTATTATATCAATATTTAAGATCACTCAAACTAGTTTTTAAAGCTAAAAGTTGCCTTTAGAAATCCAACATCCTCGTCAAGGATATTCACGAAACAGTCGTGTTGTGTTATATTCAATATTGTACTCGTATACCTAAATAAAATAATTATGAAGTGACTTGTGCATCCCGATATATAGGTTTAATGATGAAAATAGTTTTAAACTAATTTTAAGACGCCAAAGTGGTGTAGTAATGGTAATTTAAGTATACACGTCAAAATGTTACTTCTATTGTTGCCAACAGAAAGGTTATTTAAATAATGTGATACGCTGTTTGTTAGCGTATTCACTTACTACCCTGATTTGTTTTTATAATTTCTATTACGCTGGTGTTTTCATTTTATTAAAAAAGCATACTTTGAAATTTGCCCCAAGCCCGGCTGGCGTTACGTACGACGACGATGCTGATGTCTACTAGCTTCTTGGAGGAGGGAGATCCGTGACAGATTTCATCAGCACGTCCACGTTCTAAACATCTGAAATTACGTATAAAAAAAGGTTTGAAGTTTGGGGAGGGAGGGCGCAACTGCTCCTTATTGGCTGTATAATGAATCGAACTGTCCTTTGGAACAGGGAAAAACGCGGCCTAT